>JAMKCH010011245.1:0-25929 GCA_023653785.1 Ophioderma brevispina | reverse complement strand
TATACTTTGACACTGTCACATTTTAAATGGGGGAAAACATAGTGATTTGGAATGGGGGAATTTGTGAAGCATAACTGCAAAGAGGAAAAAGGTTAGATAATACAAATCTGAAACAGCATCTACGCATCCATTGATCAAGTTAGCTTCACTTACCAATTAAAAATTTGTTTCTACGTTGACACTGTTCACATTTTTAAAAGGGGTATTGGAAAATCATAGTGAGTTTGGAATAGGGAAATTTGAAGCCATAACTGCAAGAGAAAAGTAGGATATACAAATCTGAAACAGACTCTACCGGCATTTGATCAAGTATCTTTCTTAACCAAATTTAAAATTTGTTGTCCATTTTTGAATGCAACAATCTTTAAATATTTCATAACATTTCACCCACATCATGAGCGGGGAAAACAAAACATTGTGTATAGCGGTTTTTTAAGTTTAAACGTGATACCAAAATTTTGTAATGGCAACATGTACGAGACCACGAGGACTGACATCGGGGAGAGTCCCACCTTTAAGGAAATTCCTCGAGTCTCAAGTGAAGTTTCAGTGTCTTTCGCTGGCCCCCAATCATAGAAGGTAGGGAATTTTGTGTTAGTAGGTTTGGTCCCTGTAATTAGGCTTGATTGTCCAAAATATGGATCGAATAAAAAAGGCTTTGTGTTTGTGCAACGTTTAATCAAATAAAGCCCAACACTACTTTTAGAAAATTTTTATTTTCAGAAACAGTGGTGGTGATAGGTGAAAGGCAAGTTTAAGGGCATGTGGTGGACCCCCCACCCCCCCCCCAAAAAAAAAGGTGAATTTTTTTTATTTTTCTAGTTTTTTTTTTTTATGTTTTTTAATTTTTGATTTTTTGACATGCACATATGGAAATTCACTGCCCCTAAGTTAAATTTGCCCTAGATCCCCCAAAAAAACATTTCTGTGTGCTCGATTTTCATCTGTAAAATGATTGAGTTTGACTTTATTGGGTGCTTTGCCTTCCCCCCAAAAATATTGCTCAAGTAAGTAAATATGCGAAACCCCCTTCTTCCTCCCGACAGAATTCGCTCTGTGAAATGTTGCCCCGCCCCCAGCCCCCCACCCTGCCCACCAAGAGGTGTGAAAACCAAAATGGCAAAATAAATATCATAGGCCAGGCTTAGCCCTAGGGCCTCCTACTTGTTGAATATGCTCCACATGAATAACTAATTTATTCATCTGTAGATTTTCTACACAAACCTTGGATACTCATGCAATAGATTTTGATTAGGCCTTACATGCAAATAACCAACGTACTACGAGATCAATGTTAATGCTGAATGCATGATGCATCAAAAATTGACGATGTACTACAATGCGTGGTAAATATGGCGATGGGAGACGTCCATTTTTAACAAACTTTGTTATACGGATCATGGTTCTTAAAACATGTATTTTCTCGAAGTGAAAAACGGATATCGCCAAGGGTCTCATTATTTCACCAAAATGTGGCACAAAACTTCGGGCAAAATTGAGAAAAACAAAGGCAACTTCTCGGACACTGTGACCAGTTTGGTGTTGTGCCTGCCATTGTTTGATACGGCCATTTTATTCCCAATTCAACTTAGAATTTTGTCTACCAACTATTACTTAAGAACATACGGCGCTACAAAACCAATTCATTCAAGTTTTTAAAAGCCGTAAAGTACGAGTTAAAACTAGAATCCATGTAATCATCTTAAGGAACATTCTATATCGCTTTCTAATAAATGCCCACAAATGATCCGAAATAATCTTGTTTTAATTTTTACCTTGAAGATGATATGACGGTGACGTGGTTCCATATCTTAAAAATTATCAATACCCGCTTTTTAATTGTAAAACATTTATGCAGTTTCATGCTTTTATAAAGAAATCCAATTCTTACAATATATGCCGCTATCTGCTTAACTACTATGTACATCGATGCAACGCTGATGCACATGCTATCAGGATCAATATCGATCTCGTGTTGTATTGTTATAGTTTTACGACCTGTTTCACGAGGGAGGCGATGATCATCGGTCAAGGGATTTGGGAAGAGCTTCTCCTTCTCTCCTACCCTCCATGTCGTTAAAGAGACATGACACATTTGGAAAAGAGTGTACCCTCAGATTTTTCAAATTGATATTGTTGCATGAATTGTAAAACTTATATAACATACATCAATATATGGCCCTCAATGAAATGATTAAGCCTCAAATCAGCGCCCTTATGGATCAACACTGTTATAATAAATGTGCTTCGTAGTGGTTTTATTCAGCTAATTCACAGGTATATTTACTAGCCAATTAGCAATGCAGCTGCCAAAGTCATGGCTTCTTCAAAATTGGGGGCTTTCTTTCTTTTAAAATGTACTTTTAATTTATGCTTAAACTTTCCAAAATACCATGTTTTCATATGGAGTCATCCACATAAAAATAAACTAATTATATGGAGCTTTGAAGTCCCACCAGTATGACAGTGTTACACATTCATTATCAACTTTTTTCAAAGAACCCCCCCAACCCCCCCATCAAGTTTTTTCTTTCTTCATGAGCAAAATTACCCACAACCCATAAACAAGTTTTTAAGTTGCGCTTTCCAGGTTTCCAACCAAATTTTTGCCTCCCTAAACAAGTTTTTAGCGTGCTTTTCCAAAAAATCTTTACCGGTCTTATTAGAACTCCTAAACAATGATGGTCTAATATGACTCCTTAAACAAGCTTTGCATGAAAGCCAAAAGTAACTTGAATTTGAAGGTTCAAAGATCATTGTATGTTGTCAACTCAAAGAAATTCTTAGGATTTCGGGGGCCGATTTTTATCTCCAGGACGCAGCTCATGATAGCTTCCAATTCCAACACATGCAATATACCAAAAATTACAAGTTATACAAATCCATCGGAACACCACGATGGACTAAATACTTAGAATCGATAATTGTGCAGAATTTTGCAGCTTAGTTTTTCTTTTTGCATATCATAATTAATTTGATGTGAAATACTTTTTATCTAATGTGTATTACTAAAATGATTTGTCTATGTGGGCCATCTACTTCATATCCTATGTAAATGAAATGACCAAATTCCGCAACAACAATGGTGTATTTCGTTTACTCCCTGTACCAAACCCGCCCGTACCATCGTAAGTTATGTTGTGTTAATATTCTTCAACTTTACAAACTTCGATGCTGTCAAAGTGCTGTTTGTATTCACAATTCACAACCACGCAAGTCCTCAAATGCAAATTTTGAACCTTTAATATTGACGATCCTGCAGCTGGCACAATGGCTTGTAACTTGTCAATACTAGCGAGTGATGATGCGTCGTGCCGCCTGCGAGGTTATTTGTATTTTCATGGATTCCGATGCACTTTTTGGCATTGAGTGCTCATCAACGATCCCACCAAAAACATTACAGGAAGATGTTTTTCGGAAATAGAGCGAACGAAGGTCAGAAACGGTAAAAGGAAATGTCCCTAAACACATTTGAGCCTAATATAAAACTACCCTTGTTCATGAAATCGGCATTTTTTGATACCCTAAACGTGTCCACGTTCATGACTTGCCCGACACTAAAAAAACACACCCCGATTGGGCCATGGGCACAACTTCTCCACATATTTTTTTTGGCACACATGTTACAAATCATTATGCCCCTGGGATGAAGTCATCAAAATTTTGGCCACCCCAAAAACTCTTAAAATTATTATCATATAGGAACAACTTTACTTGTTGATTGGATAAGCATTATGGCTTAGAAGTTGTTGCCGAGGTACCTTTTTTTGTTTTTGTTTGTTGATAATTGATCCCTTTTTTTGAGTCTCAATGACCCCCTTTTTTATCTGATACCCAATGACCCCCTTTTTTTCATCTGATACCAATGAACCCCCCCTTTTTGAAGCAAAATGCACAGTTGTCATAATCCATGTACCCATGACCCCCCCTTTTTTTTGTCACCTTTCACTTTTCAACATCACTTTTGCTCTTAATTTTTGTTTATCATTTCACAGGACTATTGCGAGTGCCATGATCCACTAATTTCACATATTTGGCTTCCCAGTACCCTATGATCCGACTTTAAATAAAAAAAAATTTAGTACTCTATATGTTCTGTCAATGAAACAAAACCCTTTACACATTCAATACACCACCACTACCCCCTTTTTTTCAAAAACATCCAGTACCAATAGCCCATACTTTTACTTTTAATCTGTTTGTTACCACATCCACATAATCGGTTTGTATTTGGCTGATTCCCTTTTATCCATAACAGACTGCAGTGCTGGTGGTGTGGTTATGCTAATCTTGCCCAGTCCGCTCTTTTTAATTAACCTTTTTTTAACATCATTCCTAGCTCTGCTGCATGCTGCGTCTGAACCATTTTTCATGAAAAAGGTGAAGAACCTTTATACATTCCATAGTTCACATAGGCCATGGTAATTACTACAAGCTAGGCCTTTGAAACGGGCAACCTAGGCAACTGCACTATACTGCATTATGCCTACTGACATACATGCTATCTGTCATGAAATTCTATTTTTGGCTTGCGTGCCTCCCGTGTGGTGAGCCATGTTTTGGGTTGTAGAACATTCCAGTGACCTTAGATGTCTTTATATCATCAATGCTCATAGTAATTGTTCGTACATATCAAATGCTACAGTTTTTTTGGATTACAATAGCTTCCAATGTTGGGTTTAAAAATCTGCCTAAAGGGCAACGATAGATTTCACATATCAGGTTCCCTAAAAAATCGAAAGTTGATATTTTTTCTTGATGTAAGCTTTCCATCAAGAATATCCATATGACAAGGATAAGCAGAGATGTTTCTTTGGTACAAAAAAATTGAAAATTTCTAATTTCGTATAGAAGCAAAATACAGAAATTCATCCTATTGTTTATATTGAATATAGTCAGAATCACAGTCGCCTAGTTTCTCTCTCTTAAGACATTTTTTGTAAGCCAAGTACAAGGTAAGAATCCATTGAGTGTCTAATCTATATGAAATTACTATTATGACAAAATATTTGGGTGCCTCAAAATCTCTTGTTTGCAACTTAATGTATTAGCAACCAGATTCACCTGATTTCAGTTTACAATATTTACTGCCTTTTCTTCCATGATCCATCAAACTGGGTTACAGGAGATGTTATGAGGTATGTGTGTAGTTAGGCATTTTCAGATCATGTCATCCAAGATCCCATATTTTTTTTTTTAAAACTTAACACAAAGACACTATTTTGGGGGAGTGAGTTTTGAAAATTGTCACCAAAGACTCTATTTAATAGAAAAAAATTACCAAAAAATTTCACCCCAAAATTTCTTGCCTGAAAAACCCCTATTTTGGCTGGTCTCACCCAAAACCCCATTTTTCAGAGTCCTCTGTCACCGAAGCCCCTGGTTTGGACGCCTCAGCCTTACACCCATATCCATTTCATATGTCAGTATCCCCTCTCCCCATTCTTATTGTATATCAACGGGACATACAGACACAATCCACTCTAAATTCCGCTTTTGCTGACGACAGCATCATCTATAGAGAAATACAACCCCAAGAAGATCACCAATTCTGCAAATAAGACCTGCAGAACCATGGCTAAGCTGGGCTGAGGATTGGATGATGGAATTCAAACATTAAAAAAAATGTGCTGCCCTTCAAATACACGCAAAGGTCGCGAGTTTTCCAATACCCATCCTTGGCCAGCAGCTGGCTATGTGATCAGGCACCTATTATCTTGGCATAGCCATTGCAGTGATCTCCGCTGGAACACTCATGTCAACACATCATCAAAAAATCTAACAGCACATTGGGCCTCCTAGCAGAACATTAATCCTGTTCAAAAGACTCAAGAAGAAGGCCTATGGTCCATCGTTCGTCCGCGCTGAATATGCATCAGAGGAATTGGAAACCCACACACAACAAATTTTAGTGGACCAGATAGGAGCAAGTCAGGAGCCGGAGCACGATGGTGGTTTGCTGATATAGCAGGATGACCAGTGTTTCATCACTAATTAAAACTGGGATGGGAGTTCTATTTCATGTAAGAGCCTTCTTGCACAACAAGTAATGTTCTTCAAAATTCACCTACACGTGTCAATATCCAGTTCCCAACATGTGTTGTTCCAGCTACATACATTTCAAGAAATGATCATCAACTTCCCAAGTACCAGATCCCAACCAACAACTACCGATATCTACAAGTTTGCCTAATACCCAAGGTCCATACGTGTTTGGAATAACCTTCCGTAAAGTGGTCACTATTTCTACTGCCTCGGCCTGTAGAGAAGCAGCCCTCCAGCCATCAGAGCTATGTTTCCTCCGTCTGGCAGCAAAATTGATGTTGGGAAACCATACTGCCTCTGATATAGTGCACATTTTGTCTGTTTTGACTGTTTGTGAGATTGCTTCCAGTTTTTTGCATCTGATCTACTTTTTAATTGCACCTTGTGGCTGGAAACGCCATTTTCGCACTTCATCCTAGTTTAGCTCAACGAGCTGCAAGAAGGCATCAACATACCAAGTACCAAAGGACATGAGACTTGATCTTGATATGTGTTTCTCTTATGTACAAAATTCATCATGTGAGCCAATATCTCACGGACCACGACAGATGCTACATTCATGACTTGTTTGGTAGATGATCCAGAGAGGTGTACATCGACTTGATGGAGAATGACCTTTGGCACCTGAAGATTCCATGTCACAAGGGCAATTTTGAAATTGCTTAATAGCCGAGGGCCCGGGTTCTTAAAGCCACTTTCAGTGATTCACCCAAAAGAGTCAAATATTTGAAAATATTTGCAGGAATGGATCTTAAAAGTGAAAGATATGTCTGGAGAAATTTATTTTACAAGTGAAAATTTGACCAAAAAAAGACAGTAGTGTTCAAGATATGAATTTCCCATGAATTACGTGTTGAGTAAGTGTCGCGTACAGAAAGTATTTAGAAAAATATTTGTTTTGTCCTTATTAGGTTACTTAGGATTATCACTTGTAGGGTATAGTAGGACCTATACTTGTTACAGGAAATGCAAAATCTGATGCTTTTTTCAACTTTTCTGACAGTTAGACAAATCCACTGACAGTGCCTTTAGGAAGCAGTTATTTTTGTTGCAGATCTATATGTAATGATAATCATTATAGAAAAGTAGACATTTCAGAAGGGAAAATGATGCCAGGAAACAGTATTTGGCACTAGCAGGTAAAAGATTCATCAGTGCAAAATAAGCAGTTTTTGAGAAACAGCACAAAAATTTGATTTTGATGCCTTGAGGAAGGTATACAGACAGTAGGAAAATTTACCCCACTTTCTTCTTTCATTACTAGCATACTTAGTTTCAGTGATACTATAAGAAAGTTTCATCTGTGCATTTTCAACTTGATTTTCAGGGAACTCCAGGAGAATTTGATTCGGTCACATGCAGCTGGCGTTGGGCCACCTCTAACCCCAGAGCGCACTCGCCGCCTGCTGGCGCTTCGCATCAATGTCCTGGCCAAGGGACACAGCGGTATTTCTCCCAAGGTGCTGGAACAGATGATCGACGCGTTCAATGGTGAGAGGGGAAAAAGCAGGAAGAGGAATAGCTGTGCAATACTAATTAATTGATCTTTTTGTATTGTATTTGACCTACTAAGCACCAATGGCCATGTTAAAAAAGAAAAATAATAAAGGAAGAGGTATTACACTTCTTACGTAGAAAGCATTACATTGCAATTTAAAACTGAGAGCATCGGATCGAACAATGACAATAATAGTGAATGGTAGTTTTAGGTTTGATCATTTCTGCAGAAATAATGTTCTTTTGCAAAACTGAACAGGTTTTCAATTTCATTGCCATATCAACTAGCAACAACAAAGAAAACAGCAATGGTTGCGTAAAAGGGCCGGAACTGCTACATACTGAAATTTAATGTGTACTTGGGGATCGTATCTCATTAATCCGCATAGAATGACTGGGCCTTACCACATATCTTGCTTATTAATCAGCATTTAATCAGATAATCGCTGGGATGCTCACATGATGGAACTATGGAGTATTTGCTGATGGTTAAGATCTGAGAAATAGGGGAATTGTCTTCTTATTATTAAAAACAAGAAAAAATGTCACAGCACTATCATGTGTTAGCGATTTGTCTGATTTATGTTTGATTCATTGTGTAGGCCAACTCGTTTGTTTGAAGGATATATAATGATATACCCTATACAGAAAAACAATCAAATTAGGCAAAGGGGAAAGAAGTGTTAAATCAAATGGTCGTTATACCTAGAATTAGTCCTTTTATCTAGCGGACAATGGCAGTCAAGGCCTTCATTCCATAATAGCACCGTCTAAATTTGGATTTCTTGCCCCATCGCCTATCTTTTACCATAATTTGTTATCATGAATTCGGATGCCGTGGAGTTTGGCCATAATTGATCAATTTTATCCCACATATTGAGTACTTGTTAGGTCAAATACTATACAATGCTTTTCCAATTCTTTAAATTTCAGCTCTAGAAGACATTTTTTTAATAAAAGCAGCAATTTTTTCACAATAAATTCATGGAAAGGTGGTTGTGTTCTCATGTGGTCACCATTCCAAAATTATATCTTCAAGAAATTTCCCAGGACTGTTAAGTGAAACTTTGCTGATTCCGATTAATCATATTTCACAATTGTGAGACCTGGCTTGACAAAATGAGTGGAAAGTCCACAAAGATGGGTTTCTCTACTGCCTGGATACTTTGCAATGCCTGCCTCTTTGCCTGATCATTGAGGTAGCCAGTCGGCATGCCTTTGTTATTTGCCAGTCCCTTCATTGTATGCACATGATAATTTGCTACCACCCCCTGGGGGGTGGGGGGGGTTACTCAGTGGAAAAGGGTACGGGACATTGTGCCGCCGATGTTGGTCACATTTCACACCCCCTTACTATAACAATGGGGCGTTTTTCCCACCATGCTACTATATTGATGGGTTCATTTTTGAGGTCATTGCTACTAATAACTGGGTCCATTTTTTCAATTTTTGGTCGCAATTTACTATGAAAATGGGTCCACTTTTCAGATTTAAGGTAAACATCACAATGAAATTGGGTGATTTTTCGATTTTCAGAAAAATTACTATGAAAATGGGCCGATTTTTGCTAAGATTACTATGAACATGATGTGAAATCAAGCCAACTATAGACATAGGTGTTCCAATTTCAGAACCACTATATCAATGGGTCCATATTTTGTACAATTTGGTCACTATAAACCTGGGTCGATTTTTTTACCCGGCGCGCACAAAACGCACCCTATAACCCATTTTGGGTCGAGTACCCCCCCCCCCCCATCCCGGGCTGCCAACTAACTGTACCAGCTGGCTCAAACAGTGAACATGAAATATAACAGTAGCCGCCATGCAGTCTTGAAACCTACCAAATACGACATTCCGCTCAGTTTGTTTTTACTGCTGATATCATCAGAAAGTGTTTCCAGCAGTAATAAAACAAATTCAACATTGATTTTAAAATTAAAATAATAATATTGTATTGAATGTTTAAGAAATTTGAATAATAGCTGTTTTACTTTAACACAAGTTAATAATTTGCGGCTAGTTTTGTTCTTTTTTTCTTTTTTCACTAACTCTGTCCTCTTTCACTTTTTGTTCTGTCCCTTTCCCATCTATCTTTCTCCTTTCTGTCTGTCTGTCTGTCTGTCTGTCTGTCTGTCTGTCTGTGTCTCTCTCTCTCTCTCTCTCTCTCGCTCTTTCTCTCTGCCTCTTTTCAGAATCCAAATTTTATTTATATAGAATTATATCTTGCCAACTTCAGAATTGATTGCATTTCTTTGGAATCTCTTTGCAGTTACTAATGTTCACCTCAGTCTGATGTCAAAATTGGTACAAATTTAAATGGAGGTGCAATGTTTCCTTGCTAGTTTATGCTTGCAATGGTGAAATCCACACATTGGCCTAATAGAACCTTTCCACATCCAATTTTAATTCAATACACATCCACTAATGTGAAAACTGATGCTCTTGCAAATAACCAATGGTAATGTAAAATGTACTGTGACCATGGACCTTGCAATGCTAACTCCATTTGTATTTTATTGAAGGTCAGGCTCCATCCTAGATGAATAGATCTCTTTTTTCCAAGTTGAATTAAATCCATTTCTATCATACTTGACTTAAATTTGAGTATCGTACTGACCCAAGTATAGTCCCATGTTTGATTATAATCCCACTCCCCAGTTTTGAAAGAATTTGAAAAATAATAAAAAATCCTTTTATAATCCCACTATACATTCTTTGTTGGAAATTATAGAATACTGTTTTAGTAGTTTCTTGTTTTTATTTTCTTTACAAAATTAGATTTATGATTCAGATCATTTATAGGTTTTTGTTGATCACACACCTCATTTGACTCTTTAATATATTTGGAATAAGTTCCAGCTCCAAAAAGTGGACATTTTGATGCTCTGGTGTTTCATGTTAGGTTGGAGATTCTATTATAATCCCACTCCCTAAATTCAAGCTAATTTCAGGTTAAAAACAGGTGGGACTATACTAGGGTCAGTACAGTACCATTATCAGATCAAGTCTACTAATGGCAGTTTGGGATACTTTTCTTAGGTATGGAGCTGGTAAAGAGGAAAGATTTAACTATTATGGCATAGAGTTTTGGTACATGAAACTGATACATATGGACACTGTTCTGATTTCTTTCAATGTAGCCTCATGTCTTCCATGGGTACCGGAGAAGGGTACGGTCGGGGCCAGCGGTGACTTAGCTCCTCTGTCTCATCTCGCACTGGGAATGATGGGAGAAGGTAAAATGTGGAGTCCTCGTAGCGGATGGTCCGAGGCCAAATGTGTAAGTACTAGTGCTTCCAAAAAAAATAGAAAAATATGTCAAGAGGTGTTTAATTTTTCTTTTGCTCAATTGTGTCATTCCATGCCCTAAATACCAAGCTGTGGAACACACCCTAACATATTTTGTTCAAGTTGTAGTTAAGGTAGCCTCATGTCTTTAGAGGAGAGTCAAAAAGTCTTATAGTGCTATAGAGGAGGTCAAAAGGAAAAATGCAAATTCCATTCAGTTGTGGAGTTACAGGCTCATGAAGTTTTACATCCCGGTCTAAATTGAGCATTTTCAGTGGCCTGAGATGAAGTTATAATGCACTTATCAAAAAATGCCCCGGCCACTGGGTACCCAGGGATGGCCGGGACTTGTACTACATGATAGCCGGGAGTTGATCCTTTTTTTTGCCCGGATGTATCGGGTGTATGCCGGGACTTGTTCATGGAGTTCAGGCATGTCAAAAAAAGCCGGGATTTTGGGTTGGGACAAACGGAAGCACAAGTTTCTACAAAAACATATAAATGTAGTTCGACAAAGCTTCAATACACGAGATTGAAAGCAGCATAATCAAAAATGAATCGCACAATCGGTTTGATGCTTTTGCCTGGCTAGCAGGGGTCGGGACATGGCCAGGGTTTAACATAAAATTTTGCCCCGCAGGGCCGGGACTTGGCCGGGGAGTTTAACATTTCAAAAGCACCTCGTGTGCAAGTCCTGGCCATCCCCGGGTACCCAGGGCCGGGGCATTTTTGATAGGTACATAACATCAAACAAATACTAGCATACATGTATATGACAACAATCATTGGGATTGGAAATCATTGGGCAACTATTTGTGGGCCTATTTTTCCAATGGGGTCCAGAATTTCTATTTGTTGTCCCCGCCGAACGAGTTCGGAACGGGACTATAAAATGAGCAGCGTCCGTCCGTTCCTTGGTTCGTCCGTCTGTCTGTGATAAAAATGTTAACCCATGTTGTATACGATTTATCTGGAGTTCCGTAAGGGCAACAATGTAATTAAAGAAGCGGCTTGATGAGTTCTCGACCTGATTAGATTTTGGGCGTAAAATATGCTAATTAAGTATCTAATATGCATAATTTATGAAAATTTTCCTGCAAGGCCCGTGTACATGTTTTCTGGAGTTCCGTAAGGTGTATAATGATGTACCTTGGTGGAAGGAAGCGGGCTTAAGAGTTATCGACCTGATTAGATTTGTTTCCATCAAAAATATCCCCATCTGAAAGGATTAAGCTGAGAAATGTTTCTTTGGTTTAAAATTCTAATTTTGTATAGGAGCAAATACGAAATTCATCCTCTGTTTTACATTGAAATATAAGCAAATCAAAATCACTCATTTTCTCTCTCTTAAGACATTTCTGTAGCCAAATACAGGGTAAGAAATATATTGTTTGTCTGATCTGTATGAAATTACTTATTACACAATATGTGTGTGCCTCAAAATCTCTTGTTGCACCTTTAAAATCAAAATCTCTCATTGCTTGATTCAAAAGGAAAAGGCCACCAACGAAAATGCTGAATTTTACGGTGTGATGTGCAACTTAACGAGCCTGTAATTCTGTACCCGAGTGGAATTTAAATTTTTCCTCTTGACCTCCTCTGTAGCACCTGTAAAATGTACCTACATGTATGACTGAAATTTGAACCAAATCTGAGAGGGTGGGTTCCACAGCTTGGTGTTTATAGGCATAGAATCACCCAATTGTGAAAGACTTATTGATACATAAATATGTACTAAAATTATTCTGTTTTAATTTTCTCCCTTTACATTTTCCTCAGGTGCTCAAAGCTCATGGTTTGGAACCAATCCGACTCGGACCAAAAGAGGTAAGAGAATATTTGGCTTTAGCAGATAATTTTATAGTGGATGAGAATGCTGATATTTTATTTATGCAACTTGCTCTTACTTAAAAAAAACAGTTGTGCCTGGGTTCAATTCGACAATTGAACTCAGGTAGTACGCGCTGCGTATTGACGTTATTTGGAGGTTGAAGCGCTCGCATCATACTGCGTTTTGCTACATTCACACGAGCCTGCTAACATTGCGTCTCGTTGCGTATGTTCGTCGCGTTCAACGGGTTGTTCGATTTTTGTCACTGAGTGGGGCAGTCCTTTTTTGTTGTATAAGCCATAAGGATCACCAAATTGGGTTAAAGATGACCTTAATTATAAAGCTGTTTAAGACTGAGATTAAAGGTATGATTTTGGGAACCGGTACTCTCTTTACGACGAATTGAAACCAGCGAAAACATTATTTTTGCGTAATTGAGTTATCATAACATACCCCCGGACCATACCCACGGACCACACCCAACACCCACAGACCACACACCCATACTTCCAAGACCAATAACATTAAAATAATGTTATCGCCTTGGTTTCAATTCGTCGTAAAGAGAGTACCGGTTCCCAAAATCATACCTTTATTCTCTAAGTAAGAAATTAAATAAAATATCATACATGTATAATAAACATTTTAGTATTAAAATTAAAACAAAATTCATTATGGTGCACAACTTGACACAATAAAACAATCTGTGCATGCATCAGGCACTTATGGTGTCGTTAACCACCTGCATCTTCATATACTATTCGTCATGCACATACGGCATTCTTTGTGACCACCTGCATATCTGTTGAGTTCAACTTCCGTGACACAGTTATTGGCCCAAATGTTCAGTTGCGTTTAAATATCGGACATTATAGTTATCAGATGCGAATCTATCTGCATATTGTGATTGTCACAATTTTGAAAGTCGAAAAATGTCCGGGCAGAGACCGAAGACGGTAAGTGTGGACATACTTTATTGGTTTAAAATACTGGCATTTCCATTGTGGGAGGGAAAAGAGCAGACAAGATAGCTCAATCAGGTAAGCGCTCGACTTCAGTGTATGCTCATCCATGCGTATAGGCGTACGTTCGAGCCCTGTGAGATTCAGCTATCTTGTAATTTCCCTGGACAAGAAATTAACCGCTCGGTTGTCCCGATTTACCCATGCGATACTTGGGAAGCTGGTCCCGGCTGCGATGGTTATCTTGATGTATGTTTGCTGATAAGGGAAAGCGCTGATCCCGATCTGCTGCATCCCTTGAAATGATGCTAAATGGTTTATGGTATGGTTGGGCCACAGTGATCAGCGACCATTTGTGAAAGCGCTTAGAGGCCAATAGCATAAGGCGCTATATAAATCTATAAAAAAATAACTTTGGGGATCTCTAGTGATTCGAGAGGGCAGTACTTGTATTTCGGGATAGAAATTACGAATGTTGTGTGTTGAAGTTTTGTAGGCCAAGTGATTTGTGTGGCTTTAATGTGGAGCAAAAAAGTGTATTTTCAGATGATTCTATGGGTAGTTGTTTCAGGATTGGAGTGTTTTCTTTGGGTTGAAGCAATAACGCACATTTTTTGAAGAGTGCCCCCAATTTAAAAAAAATAGAGATTTTTGTACAGTTGCATTGATAATTGGTTAGAAAACTATACCTGTAAATGGTTAATCTCGAACTTGTTTATGCATCGCAAATGAAGGAATTTTGTAATTAGGATAATTTATATAGCATCCGATAATAATTCCGTGTATGCTGAAAGTGTCTTTCCAATATGAAGATCTGGAAAATAGTAACCATGTATACATGTGTCTACACTTATCCATTAAAGGGTGCTTGTTCCGATTTATGTCTCTTGTGTTCTTAACCTGATATGAGAGCCCTAGCACTTGCACATACGCCCCATCAAGTAACGGGGGGGGGGGGGGGGGGAAACAAACTTCTGTGTGTTACATGGAGCATGTGGGGTGTTGAGAGGAGTCAAGTCGGGTGTTGGGGAGGTGTAGGTGATGATGGGGAGGTGGTGATGGGGAGGAGGAGGTGGGTGTTGGTGAGTGTGAAGCGTTGGTGTTGGGAATGGGGACAGGTAGGGGTGTTCAATGGCGGGATCCAGATGTGAAAAATGTCAAAATTACCGGGTGCTAAGGCTGTAACTGTCCAAAATAGCTAAAAATTGGCTGATTTTGCAAGATTTTGTGCAGAATTCCCAGGGCGCGTGCCCCCTCCGCCCCCTTCCTGGATCCGCGCCTGGTGTTGTGGGAGGGGTCCAGGTTGTGTGTTGAGGAAAGCGCCATGTGGTGTGTTGAGGAAGGTGCGGGGTGTTGGAGAAGGTGCCGGGTGAGATGTTGGAGAAGGAGCCGACTGGCGTGTTGGGGAGGGGGTCATGTGGAGGTTGTGAGGGGGCTTGGGGGGAAGGGCCAGGTTGGGTGGGGTACAGTTGGGGTGTTGGTTGATGGAGCAGGTGTGGTTTTGGGGAGGGGCAGGTGGCATGTTTGATGAGGAGGGGGCAAGGTGGGTGTTGGTCGGGGCTATGTTAGATTTTGGAAGGGCCCCAGGTGGGATATGGGGAAGGGGAGTTGGTGTTTGTTACAGGGTGGTTGGGGAGGGAATGGATGTTGGGGAGGGGATGGTTTTGGGGATGTGGTGGATGTCGTGTGAGTTGGTGATTTCTTGTGAGGTGGTTGGGAGTGTCGGGGAATTGGATGGGTGTCTGGGGAGGGAACTAGGGTGTTGGAGGGGATGGGGTGTTGGGGAGGGAGGGGGATGGGGTGTCGGGAGGGTAGGGGGTGTAGGGTAGGGGTGAGGGGGTTGGGTTTGGAGGGGATTGGGATGGGGTGTCGGGTAGGGGGATGGGGTGTCGGGTAGGGGGATGGGGTGGTTTCCTAATTCCGGGAAGGGTTGTGGGTTGGGATGGGGATATCTTGCAATCCTCTTAACTTATCTGCTTGAACAACTTTTTGGGAACACCCTAGTACTCATACATGGGGGGGTGGGTGTCAACTCTGGTTTGCTGCTCTTAGTTTTACAGCTCTTATGCGAGAACGCGAGATGTGTGGTTCGAGAACCGCCTTGTTTACCTATGAGTTAATTGTGTACTGTTTTGCCCCCCTATGATTTTACACTGGTGGCCACCACTCTGATCTGGTATATTTACGTAATATGTAAATTCACATGGTTTGAAATTTTAACTGCTTAGGGCAGCATTCAAGATCTGACTTGTCATTTTGATACACCGGTGAGAAAAAGGACACCGGTGTGAAACTAAAAAAATGTTGGTCATTGTTCAATGTTTGGCTAGGGTAAAATAACATTTAGTTTTTTATGTATTGGCCCTTATATTTTGAAATTTATAAACTTTTTGAGATATGAATCCATATTTAGTCAATTTCGGCCAAAATTCAGCTTTTTTTGACAAAAAATCTTGACGTTCTATCTGGAATGACTCCATCTACAACACAAAATAGCCCAGTTGTTATTTTTTTAAATTAATTCACAATCTTTAACAATAACATAGTTTGCATTGTTCAAACTACTTTTTTTTGTTTGGAGCTTCTTTAAATTGTACTTCGGAGTGACAAAAGCGTACGCAAAATTTGAGGGTTTTGTCCAATTTCAAACTTCAAATGATCATATTTTATAAAGTACACCCTAGAGATCATTTTTGTGTCATTTTGTTCAAAGGCAATCGCACAACATAATTGGTAGTTTGAATATATGCTTTTTCAGTAATGGTAATTCATGGCAAAATGTTTGTTTTATTTGAGATTATAGTCTTTTAAAGCACATTTACTACTACTAAACCAAAGTTTTAACCGGTTTGATCACCGCTAACAGGGGTGCCGGATTCACCTCACATTTGCAGCAAACGCCACGATCCTTCTCCTTCACCCGGATTCACATGCTTCCTCCATCTCAAACCAACCTCCAGCTCTCCTCCTCCACTGGTTTCTTCCCATGTCTTCTTTGACCATCCCCTCCTCCTCAAACCGCTTTTCACTGCGAACTCAAAAGCCCTATTAACCCATGCTCATATCCTTCCCTCAAACATGCCAAGTACAATATTTCGCCTTGCCAACCGGTGCACCGCCTCTTCCAAACCAAACATCATGCATCAAGTCCTCAGTCTTCTGCGGTCCATCAACTTCCACACCAACATCGCTCTCATCATTGCTATCTCGTCCTCCTCAAAATCCCCCATCTCATTTGCGCTCAGACACCAGTCTCACTCCCATACAGCACACCGATCTCACCAAAGCTCTTATACACCATTCCTGTCATCTTTAAGATTTTACTTTCATCTTAAAGCACATTTAGTGAATGCTAATTCTATTTTAATACTTTTTCATTGGTTTCTACAGGGGCTGGCACTCAATGGGGAAACAGCTGATAACCGCCTTGGCAGCTGAAGGTACTTAATAAGAGGATAAAACACTATGCAATAGATTGTGGACATTCATTTAAGGAGAGGGTGTAGAGGCCAATGAATAGAAATTTGTGTTTCAAATTAAAGAATAACATGCTAGCACTACATAAAAAAAGCCACAGAAGAGTGTGTTTTTTTGTTTGATGGTCGCCTTTAGCCACACACGCTTCCTACGATTCTGTGTTGTGTGTACGATTTTTTTAATTTTCCAAAGTGTTACCTGAGGAAGAAATTGAAGTTCCACTTACCATAAAATTGGGGTTAGACATGGGAAGGACAATTTATATTATGAAACAAAGGAACACCAGGTCAAAAATTCATTAGAGGTCCATGTAGATTTCCCCAGGTAGAGTCAGTAAATTTTGGGGATGTGAAGTCCAAGTCCATTTGCGACACCAATCTTGTGTCTAGATGCAGCTTGTTGTGCCCAACATCAAAACATGAGGTTCAAGGTCACAACTGAAATCAAAGGTACTTGAGCTCAACTACAACTTGGACTTGTGAATCGTGACCATCTTGCACCCCCCCCAGGTGGAACCCCTGACTGATAATTTTCAGGTTTATGTGAGTTTGTCAGCGGCTTTACTACTTTAAACCCCCCGTCACACTATTGGTTTCTAAGGAGTAGGTCAGGTCAGGTTTTATTTGTAGGGCCTGTTTCTGGTGGCCCTGGTAACCAGTAATCAGGTCAGGTTTCCTTTGAGGGCCTGTTTCTGGTGCCCTGGTAACCAGTACTACCTGTCCCAGGTCCGGCTTGTCGACGGCTAAACCGCCACCCCCGTTAGGTAATATGATGAGGAAGGTAGCTGGTTACCCTGGTAGAATGAAAAAGAAGATACACCTACAAGGGCGTCAGCTTTGGAGAGCCATTGGCTGCCATCCAGCACATGCTGCCTTGCATGGTTGATATGGTTGCCCAAAGGCTAGGCCCACGGCCGAAAACTGTGGTTTGGCGTCAGGAAGGGCATCCAGTCAATTAACTTTTGCTCCAATAAATCCTCACACAGCAATATTACTGAGTGTGAGGTGTATCCGGCCACTCCTATTTGTGGGGACAGTCGGAAGAGGTTTATAAGTTATTCTCTGTAACCGTGCTTTGAATGGAATTTTACAGGATCATTGTTGGGCAAGTGTCTACCAGTGGTGTTCTTGCAAAAGAAGGTCAAAGTAGAATAGGGTCCAGTCATCTGGGGTCATTACTGGTTAACCTTTGCATTTAACTCCATTACTCTGTTAACTGTGAGATGGATTTTTTATGAAATGGGACCATTGTCAAGGTGGAGATATACTTGGTGAGAATATTCAATAGGTCAAAGGTCAGAGGTCCCAGGGTTCATTGCTTGCATTTACCTCGGTTTCTGTGAAATTGTGAGGTAGATTTTTGTGCAATTTAAAAGGACATAATTGAGAATGGACTGTTAGGGGGTGTCTTTCAGAACAGGTCAAAGGTTAAATAGGGTCATTTAGGAACCTTGCTCTTTCTGGTAGCAGTTGTGTTTAGTTGCATTTCTGTTAACCATGTGATGGATTTTCATGGCACTCACACATTGTTTTAATGCACAGGTCATTTTAAGTCACTGCTGTAATTGACTCTGGTATTTTGCTTTGTTTAGTCTTTAGACCATAGAATGAATCTTTTGTTATGTTTTTATTGACCATGGTACAGCTGGCCAAATAAATTTGTAAAATAAATTATATTGTATAAGTAAGCCATGTAATCTGTACAGTGCAATTGTATCTTCATGAATAAAAGTAGTAGTAAAATGTTTTACAATATGTTATATGAATATTTATTCTTTTTGTTTACTTAGCTGTTGAGCGTTCAGCATCCATTGCAAGGCAGGCTGATGTTATTGCTGCACTAACCTTAGAAGTCCTGAAAGGAACTACCTCTGCTTTTGATAGTGGTAAGAAACAATAGAAGGTCTTATTACGTTAAAGGTGCAACGAGAGATTTTGAGTTGTTCTTATATTGTGTCATTTGTAGTTATATCATATAGATTAGACCCTCAATATAATTCTTACCTTGTATATGGCAGCAGATATGTCTTGAAAGTGAAAACAAAAGGTGCTTTTTATTTGCTCATATTTCAATTTAAAACAAAGGCTGAATTTAGTAATTTCACATTTTTTGAAACATAGAAATATTTCTCAGCTTAGTCCTTTCATGTGGGGGTATTTTTGATGGAAAGCTTTACATCAATGCAAAAATCAGAATTTTCAATATTTTTCGGGACACCTGATATGTAAAATCTCTCGTTGCACCTTTAAAGGGGCATTTGGTGGTCCATAGCCTTTTCCATGACTTGGATCTAAAAAAAGTTAGCTTTTACATCATGATAGCTAAACCAATGATCAAAGTATTTAATGTGTGTCTATTCTTACGTGCAGAATTGGTCTACTATCAAAGAAAATCACAACTTTGTGTTTTTCATTCTTAAACGGACAGAAGCTACAACACGTTAGCCTACGGAACACTGTGATAGAAACATTCGCTCAAAACATTAAAACACAACATTGGATTCAACTGAATTGTTTTTGAAGATATTTTTTAACCGTACACGGCCATTTTCTTGCTCACGTGGTAGCCTATACGGCAGCTACACCATGTCTACCGCGACAGCTACTGCACAGTGCACACTGGGCTAATTGCGATGCGGTAGCTGCAAGATAGGGCTTACAAGTACACAGTTATTAGGTATACAGTAATGTGGCTACTCTGCTGTACCTACCCCAATGGCTACCCCGTAGTTGCCCACTAGGTGGAGAGAAGGTGGATGTTGTGTAGACAGTACCGGAGTAGACACGCAGCTACCACGTAG
This sequence comes from Ophioderma brevispina, assembly GCA_023653785.1. Lineage (NCBI taxonomy): Eukaryota > Metazoa > Echinodermata > Ophiuroidea > Amphilepidida > Ophiodermatidae > Ophioderma > Ophioderma brevispina. Next base: position 6,026 of record JAMKCH010011245.1, on the reverse strand, counting down.
CTACTCCCCGGTAACCATGACGCCATTTTGAGAGTGGATGAAAATTTCATGAAATGAGGGCGCTATACACGTGTTCTCTGTTTAGCATTTTTGAACGTTTTTTAGGAAAATCATTACGAAATTCAATTCGGGCATGATCAAAAACCCCCATATTCCTGCACAATTAATAAAAAATACAAATATATGCCAAAAATATCTAAAAAACAAAATTGGCCATGAGAAATATCGCGCGCGCTGAGAGCCGGTGTAACCACGTAGCTACTCCACGACTGGGGAGACAGCCGCTGTGTGTACACCATCCGTCTATGCGGCAAAATTACACAGAATCCTGGCCGGCGAGTGTACGTCTAGTGGGTCTATAATCCATGTCTACTCGGTGGTAGCTGTGTGGTAACTACCGTGAAGAAATTGGCCGTGTAAACAAAGGGATAGCACAATAGCTTTTAAATTCCCCTCAAAAATACAATCATAAGTTTCTCATATGCCATAGGTAATAGTTCATCATTTAAAGAGACATGAGGAAATTTCCAGGAAGAAGCGCCCCAATTTTTCTTGAACCCCGGGTTTTTACATATTTGGAATGCTTACCAATATATTAGATCACACCTGCAGTGAATAAGCCGAATACGCCATCTTTATGTAATAAGATGATGATTTAGTAGTTTCTGTCGTGCACGACAGAAAGTCAAAGCATGGTTTTCTATGGGAAACGATTACGATAGCAGGCAAGTTCAAAACAAGTTTTGCGGTTTTCTTTTGCATCTGTTTGTCCAATAAACCTTCTAAACGTTCTCGGTAGGTGGTCTGCAACTGATTCAGTGAAATTTGAGAGAAATTCGTATCCTAAAAAAAATCTCCTCCTGTCACTTTAATAGTTCCATTTTTATGGCATCCTCCTCTCATACCGGCCTTTTCAGGTGCTGATCCAAGGAGGGTGCCTTGGCCACCAGAATTTTTTTGGAAGGAAAGTGATGCTGCTTGCGCCTTTCAGGTTCTGTCAACCGGTGCAAAAGGAGATATGGTGTGCCCGGAGCCATAGCTCAGGCACCATAGACAACAGAATAAAGTGTGAAACTAGTGTTATGTGAAGAGTCAACTGAATCACATGCCCTATTCTTCACCGTTGTAGGTAGACTATGAGTCCAAAGGACCATATCTCTTAACACACCAGCAACAAATTTGCCGTTGTAATTTTTTACGACTTCTGCCAAATGCGTCTCTCACATCAAACTTCACCGTGCCTCGGCGTCCTACAACTATTGGCCTGAAACAATTAACCCTTTCCAGCGCACTTAGAAATAAGTGATATGAACATTTCCCTATCAAATACATTGGAAAAAGCTTGATTGCCATGATAAAAATGCAGAGCTTCCGCGCTTTGCTAGGGAGGGGGTACACCCCCCACCCGCACCCATCCCCCATGCCGTTACACAGCGCCATGGCTGCTATGCATCTCATCTTTACCGCTTTTTTGGCACCCCCTTCGCTGGATCTGCCCCTGTACCTGTTTTACATAATATTAACTTTTGTATCATATCTTCATTATTGAGATGAAATTAAACTAAAACTGAAAAACTTCCCAGTGATGTACACCAAAATTGTCTCATTCAATGTATCTGAATTCTACCAATATTTTGTGCAGACATCCATGCAGCCAGACCACACAAGGGACAGATAGCAGTTGCCAGACGTTTTCAGTCTCTGCTCCATTCAGAGCTCTTTCCGTCAGAGATCTCCAAGAGTCATAGATTCTGTGATCGTGTGCAGGACTCTTACACGCTCAGATGCTGTCCTCAGGTAGTAATTCCAGTTGGAAGGAGGATGAAATTGGCTTAGAGGTGCCCTGAGAGATTTCACATACCAGATATCCTAAAAATTTGAAAGTCCTGGTTTGAACACTAATGTAATGCTTATTTTCAAACATATCTCCATTTGAAAGAGTTAAGCTTAATTTTTTTTTTCTTTTGGTAGAAAAATTGTCAAATTTCTAAATCGGTATTTGCTTCTATAGAACATTCAGCCTATGTTTTACTTTGGAACATAATCAATTTAAAGAGACACTTGCACATTTGAAAAATAGTGCGCCCTCAAGATTTTTCAAAATCGATATTTTTGCATGGTTGTAAAGCTTTTATATACAAAAGCCCTCACCTCACCCGAAATGATTAAGACCAAATCAGCTTCTTATGAGTAAACAGAACGATTTATAATTTAACGTCGCCGGCGACGTTAAATTCAGCAGACGATGAAAATGGCGTTTAACACAAGAACACGCACTCTGTATACATGTTTCTCACGCTATGCACACTGTTTGACCGGTCTATAACCTTTGTGGTTTTAATATCAGTGAGTACGAGTCAAAAATATTCATGTAATATACACATTGTGATTAAAGTTATGGAAAACTTAAAAGTTGGCCTACAAATTACCTGGATGCCTTTATCCTCTATCAATGTCCCTATCTGTTTTGGGGTATGTTATTTTTATGTGTAAAATATATCTCTGTTCTTCCAATGGCCTAGACTATCATTTGAGAGCGAATTTAAGAAATTTTATATTTTGTGAAATGTGCCAGTGCCGCTTTAAATTGTCTTGTTTTCATTTTTAAGGTATTCTGTAGCCAAAACCATGAAAGAAATCATATTGATTTTATGAATTCTCTGTATGTAGTCCAATCGGATACCCTGAAATCTCTTGGTGTGCCTTAAAGCCATTTGTAAGTTTCTTTATTTATGTACAAAACTGAGTGACTTGGATACAAATTCTATAATAATAATAATGAGATTTATAAAGGTGCTTTTTACAAAGTAGGCAAGGCACTGCAATAAGATAAAGATGAGACTTTAAATGGCTTTAAAAACCGAGAGACTATCAAGGTCACGAATGGGAGAGGGAAACTTGTTCCAAAGACGAGGGCCAGCGATTGACAAGGCACGATCACCAGATTGTTTATTTGAACTAGGAACAAGATATTTGATGGATAAGCTAGAACAGAGAGCATAAGTGGACTGGTAAATCTGGAAATATGAAGACAGATACTGAGGACAATTGATATGAAAAGCTTTGAAGGCCATGAGAAGAACTTTGAATTTGATCCTCTGGGCAATTGGAAGCCAGTAGAGAGAATGGAGTAATGGAGACATGTGATGCGATCAAGCAAAATGAGTCTGAAGTCGGTCAGATTGAATTTTTACTTTTTCTTGTAGCTGTATGCATCATTTAAAAAGCTACATTTTGCTGAAATCCCCATTGAAATTGACCAATTACTTCCAAAGATATGATCAGTTGAAGGGTGGCCAAAACAATAGGAAACAAAAGACATTTTCTCCTTTGGCTAGATCTCAAAATCAGTATTTGCGACTTCCGACTCATTTTGCTTGATCACATCACATATGTGCGACTTGGGTTGCCTAAAAATAAGACGAACACACTTATTTTGTAAAACTTGAAGGCGATTTAGTTATTTTTTATCAATGCCATTCAAAAAGAGAGTTGCAATTATCCAATTTAGACAAAATCAGGGTGCGGACAATGTAATGGCAAGTATCAGTATCAAGATAGAGAGCTATCAAAAATGACAAATTCTTTGTTAGTTAAGGTGTGTGATTCAATTGGCAACCTTGCCTTATCAAAATCAATATTGAGATTTTGGTATCAAATGAAAGTTCATATTTTTCTCATTACCCCAGTGTAATTGGCCCAAGAAATATTGTTGTTTTTTTTTTATGAGAGCATGTGTGGTCCAGTGGAAAAGCACAGGACTTGTGATCATTAGAGTGTTAAAATTGTGAGTTTGAGCTGAATTCGAGCCCCACTGTGGTTAACATGTTTGTGTCTCTGGGCAAGATACGTAATCTCAATTCGGCCTCATCGACCCAAACGACATATGGGGAGCTGTTGGGGGAATATCACGATCTAATGGATAGGTTTGAGTGCCGGCTTACTGTATTTTTGCGAAACGAAATGAAACAGAACCCCCATTGGATTACACGCTTTATTCCGTCATGCATGCATTATGTGCATAACGGAATAAAGCGTGTAATCCAATGGGAGTTCTGTTTCGTTTCATTTCGTTTCGCAAAATACAGTAAGCCTGAGTGCCTAACCGGTGGTCGACTAGATGAAACTAAATTGATTCTGTGATAATTTTCTAGTGGCAGCGAAATAAATGTAAAAGTGCTTTGATCTTTTTTTTTTAAATTTGATTTTTTCATTTTTAAATTTGTTTTTTTATGTTTTGAACAAAAATGTCCCCAAATTTTGTCTACCGTAATAGCTCACACACACTTTTGTATGAGCCAAATTTGTTACGCAGTTGTGCTTCTACTATCTTAACAGCTGGAATGATTTAATTACAAATCTGTGATCAGGTGCTGTTGATAATAGTCTCTCACACCGAGATGAATATATTTAATGTTACAGCTCAATTAAAGGGATTGGCAGCAATAATGCCAGAGAATCAAGAAATGTGGAAATTCATTTTTTAAACTTATAAATCGGATAAACATATGTACCAATTCCATATAACTGCTTTAATGTAGAAACAAACCACCAAATAGTGAAAAAAATGAAGTATTTGAGGAAATTTATCATACCCTCTCCTGCAAATAGACATGCAAATCTACACTAAACAGCTGATTTGTGGTCTACACTATTACAGAATAAACAAAAATCAATAATATTTGTGTTTGAGGTCAAACAATATAGATCATAGTGCAAAATATCATGCTTAAAATCTGGGATATTCACAGGGAAGTTGGAATTTCTATACGCACGTATAGAAATTACAGAATCAGATGAAAAGGACAGCCTTGTCTTTAATAGATGGCTTTCATGCAAGCCAACCACTTGCAGTTTATGTTCGCATATGCCAGTTATAGAAATGCAAAAATACGAATTTTGATGATTTTTTCGATGTTTCGGATTAGCAAATCGCTGCTTATCTCTTTAAGCATTTCGAACAAGGTCTGTTTTGGTTTGCAATGACTTAGCGCTTTTTTCACTGAGCTTGGTATCCTGCAAATCGCGTCATTTTACCCAATTCTGTGCTTCAATTAATGACCTAACAAGAAAATACTCATTCTTAAGACCAGCTCACATTAACACATTATAGGTTTGGCTATGTCATCAATAGTTTCATTTTCATAAGACATGAGCCAAAATAAGAAATTATTCCCAAATTAAGATTCCATTCTGTTAAAGGAAGGAGGCCCCGATTTAAGTCTACAATTTTTTCATCTTGATAGAATGGCCTTCACCCGAAAAACCCATCTGTAAAGTTTTGCGCCGATATTTCAACCATTTTTTCCTTTAGTCCTAAGATTTCACAGGGGAAATGAGAAAAATAGTACCTTTCTTCTGATACCAAATTTTGACCACTTTGGTAAAATCTGGGGTCCCTGGGGATGAGGCTATTAGCGATCGGACCATAGACCTTTAAAAAAAATTAGAATATGCAAAATGAACACATTCTAATCACGTTGATATAATTTTGAAGATATCCAAGAATGTCACTAATACATTGAAATTTGAGCAAATTGTACCTAAAGTCAACAATTGAGTGTGCATTTAAAAGTCAAGTCATGGCTATATGCAACAAATATTGAGAACTAAATTCTGTTCAAGGCTTCTAGACAAATAACATGCCCATTTATTTGAAAAATAGCCCACCAAACTTAAATCTTGAGTTTATACATTGAATTTTATCTTAGGATCATGAGTCCTGCACTTGCGACTTACTCATTGCTATTTGATGAAAATGTCTTGTCAAATTTGGGTAAATTCTAAAGAAGAATCTCTATACCCTTAGGAACAACATTAAAATATGATCAGGGTTTTATTAGAAAATAAATTCTCTTTTTTGGGCTTGAAACTCTCAAAAAATATTATCTTGTACATGTAAGCAGCATATTCTAGTTGCACTATAGAAATTCATATGAATTCAGAATGGTTTGAGTGCCATCACAAGTGCTTGACTATTAGCAAATTGTTCCCCTTCTGTGATTAAATAACACAATTTACTGCTA
>JAMKCH010011244.1:0-63851 GCA_023653785.1 Ophioderma brevispina | reverse complement strand
AATTTGAGATGAATCGGATTTTTCGTTTGATGCAGTAAACAGTATGTTGTAGTATTAACGTCCCATAGGATACTGTGTATAACAAAATTTCCGATCCGGAAATTTTGTTAAAAAAAAAAAAAAATTTCTATATGAAGGAATTCGATTTAAGCTTAGCAATTTCACACAGTTGATTAGTATAGGGACAAGCATATGGACATGCAAAAAACACCCCCAGCATTGTTTTGGAAAATTGAGGGCGCCCTTCCTCAGGAAAATCTCTGGAGCTCGGCCTTAATACTGAAAACCTTTTTAATACCATTACGATCTGTTTTATCGATTGGTTAACGAGAAAAGAATCAAGAGCTCTCTGTTATGTCGTTATTCAAGTTAATGTTGTGTGGAAAAACGGTTCGGATTGGATCTGTTGAACAAAGTTCGTATTATACCGTGGAGGACAATTTTGACCGTGAATCATCTTCTTGATGACAACTTTTACCCCCTACAAGTGGGAAGGTCAATAGAACTTTCCACGAAACGTAATTACTAATGGACCAAACCTTTATTCGTCATTTTCAAAAACGAGGTTGAAATGCACTGATTTCAATTAGATTTGAATTTAAATTGACCCATTCCTTCATCATACAAATGTCATACAAATTACGTCTTAGGTTACAAAGATAACCAACAACTTCTTTTCATGGAATTATTTCGATAGTAGTATTTTTGTATTATAAAAACCAGATATCGTAGTTAATGGAAAGGCAGTAATGACGAGGACATATCTGACAGCAATTTGTCCATCATTTAATTGCCTAAATCGAATTTATTGATGATTATTTCCACACCCAGCTTGTAGTTGTCAGTGATAATAGTTTGGGATAGTGGCTGGATCTGGATTTTGTTCAGCGGAAAAAACTACGTAGGTTTTTTGTTCTTTTTCTTTTCAAAATCGTTTACACTCATTGTCTTTCTTGGTATGATCGCGGAGTTATTACGTCATACCATGAATACACGTGGAGCTTACGTGTCTCTCGTGTGAATCATTGTCGTTGCTGTCGGTTATAGCCAAGCTATACCATTTGACTCGCTCTGTCGGATATAGGATGATCTATGTATTCCAAGGTAAGGAAATTGACTATGTTGATAATTAGTTCTACAAATTAATTAATACAAATACGGGAGTATATTTTAAGAGACTCGCCAGGGCAAGTTAAAACTACATCGTTGATTCGTGTTTTTGTCAAATTGGATTTGCGTGACAAAAAAAAAGATAAAATAAACTATTGTACTTGCAAAAAGTTCATAGTCAATATTATTTGCATAATCAACAGGAAGCTCTGACTTGCTTTAAAATATCATGGCGTATGCTTTGGCACACAAAGGGGCTAAAAAATGTATATATGCCTATTATGAATGTAAAGACTTATAACCAACGGCAAAACCCACGGTCCCGAATTCCGTGCAGTATCCGGTCCTCCCGCCATCGCAGCGAAGCGTTATTCTACAGACACCATGGGACTGTACAGGATTGATTTCATGCATTCGAGTAAAACATAAGGGGTTCCGTAAAATAAGCCCCCCCCCCCAATTAAAAGACAGTTCATTGCATAACGTCAACTTGGCACTGCAGTTTAGACAACTTGAAACATTTTACAGATGAGGAACCATTTGGCTCGGCCACAAAGGTTTGTTGCTTTTCAAAAACACTATTGGTATCAACACACACTAATTTTTTCCAAAATACGTTTTCTCGAAAAGTGGTACTTTGCAGTTTCAAAGGTCTCAAGTCAACAAATTGTCAATTTACAACAACGATTCCATTTACTTTTTATCACTTACAGTTGAAGAAATAAGTTTTAAAACTTAAACGCATAGACAAATAAACAAGGCAAATAGCAGCAGCAAAAAAGTAAGCTTTACATTCATCGGTATCAAGTAAATCAAGGGCGTCCCCAGACCATTTTAGGGGGGGGGGGGGGGGTTGAGCTTTAAAAATTGTAATTCAGGCGGAGACCAATAGGTTCAATCCCCCCCCAATCTGCACTGATTACACCATTGCAGCGTTTACCCACATTGTTTACCAGCTTGTTGATGTTTTGAGGAATGTGAGTCCATGCTCGCTGCGATAATTAGGGCCTACACCACATGAGCCAGAAAAGTGTGCTTTTATTGGTCGATTCCGCTTCACAATTTGGTCCCACAGGTTCTCTTTCGGCTGAGACCGGGGGGGGGGCACTCCAAGGTTGGGAGGTGACGCGTATGTGAGGGCTGTGAAGACCCCAATTTCAACATCGTTCGTCACTCCCAAAACACCCAATATTTTAGAAAATGTACCCAGAGACCCCCATATTTTATGATAAGTTACCACGTCACCAAAGACTATTTTAAAGCATTAACTCTACTCAGATTGCAATAAATAAAAAGAATAAAATCAAATCGGTTTGTGTAAATTAAATTGATAATTTGTTGACTTTGTACCGGCAAAAGTGCCATTCTTTGAAAACGTTTTTGGAAAAAGTGAGTGGGGGTTGATACCAAGGTTTTTTTGAAAAGCAACACTTTTGTGGCAGAAGCCTAAAGCTTCCTATCTTCAAATTTTTTACAACTTTCTAAATATCTGTTCTAAGTAAAGTTTAGGGAACGAATGTCCTTTCGTGCAATTCGATGCTGAGTTTGTCCCTTGAAAGAAACTTGTCTTTTTTGCACTAAGTCACAAGGAGGGATTCGTGGGCCTTAACAGTTAACTTCTTTTTTTTTCCTGCAATACGCTGTTATAACTGGGAATATTTTAACTCTCTTTATGTAATTGTTAAAACTTAATAAAAGTTAAAATAATGAGTTGTCCCAAAGGAAATTCATTTGTATCACTTGATAATTAGTCGATAATAAATTTCGATCGGTAGGCTTTTCTCCCGACCGGGGCTGTCCTCCTAGAAACGACAAGACTGTGTGTCTTAAGTATTTTACAGAGAGTTAACTACAACTTTCTTTGCATTGGGTTAAAGAGTACATGGGGAAATGTATTTTTGTGAAAATTTTCATATACAAATCTTGCCAACCAAAGGTTTTCTGAATCGAAAATTTTATGAGGGTTTCAAAAAATAATGGTGTCATTTTTTAAATGTTTTCTTGGGTGTTTTGGACGGATTTGGTTTTATATTATTTTTTACTGATTCTGGTATTTTAAACGCTAAAAACTCACTTTTTCAGCTGCGTGTGTGTTGATGTTGATCTTTTTGGTGTTTTTATCTGATGGAAATAAAATATGACTATGAATAGAACCGTTAACTTTTGTTTTTGTTAATAACACTTTTTAACATTGTAAAAAGTGCATATAGAATGTTTTGGGAAAAATTCTAAAATAATTGGGTGTTTTTGGCGGAAAGTGGTTCTCTGATATTAGCATTTATGTGCTGAAAACGCTGCAGTGCAAATACAGAAAGTTTATATCAATTCCACAAATATAAGACGTAGTACAACAAAGTGTAATCTTTGCATATTTTGGTTGAACAATTTTAGAAGACCCTTATGATGATAATTGTACATAACATGGATTTGGGGCATTTTGGGTACATTAATTAATCACCTTAGGTTTAACTTATAAATATAAAGAGGAGAATATTTAAAAATCTGTAACCATTGTTTCAGCATAACCCCACCGACTAGATGAAATATTTCTTACACCAAGTTTACATGCATTAGCGTATATGGTTTTACAAAGCAAGGGGGGTTGCGGTTCTCATTGTGGCCCATTTGTCTTCTAAAAGGCCACTGGACCACAACAAAGCTAGACAGGAACTTCAAAGAAATACAACACTCCCCTTGTTCACAAACACCCAAACACTCTAAGAATAAAAAAACAAGGTTGTAGTGATTTCAGACTTTAAAGTCTGAAGAAGGAAATCAGACATAAAATGGATAAATCATCACAATTTTGAAGAGCCATTCATGGGTAACTCTTATTAAAATGTAGAGAACATGGTTATCTCTGAGAAACTTCTACATGTACTTCAAAGGGTTAAATTCCAAATATTTGATTTCCTAAACCAAACATCGGTTTAATGGCTGTGTCACACTCACTGTTCATTGCAAGTTTGGTCAAGTTGAAAATACAGCCTTCCAAGGGGGGGGGGGCAAATTTTCTTCTCGACTTCCCGTTTTACGAAGCAGTTTCGATGAGTCTAAACTGTCTTCACAGTAATTGGGTTTGGTAGAGCAAACTTAAACCAATGTTATAACACACCCGATTATCTGTTTACTTTGATAAAACAAAAAAATTGATTGCCAACGGATACTATTATACACAAAGCAAAATCAACTCTCTAATGGATAATTCAACTTACTAATTATTTAATCGGCATACAGTTATTATTTCATATCATTTGAAACAATTATAATGTTAATAAATTTAGTATTCAACTACATCGATATATTATGTACAATTTACTCGCATTCTTGGGTATTTTGGTGGATAAAGGTGTTATTGTTCTTGTGTACTCGGTTTTTAAAAGGCATAATTTTTATTCGTGTATTGAGAAAGGTATTTTCAATAAGAATTGGTCCTGTTCGGGGTCACTTTCATAACCAATGATGTTGATGGGTACCCGCCAAACCCTGAGTCCCACCCCTGACCCCCGGATTAGTGTAGAATTAGGGAATAATTGGACATAAAGTAGAAAATATTGTTATTGGGCCTTATTTACCATATATCCTTCAATAGATATTTTTGGGCCTATTTAAGAGTGTCTATTTTTATGTTGCATGCATATTTATTATATTTGTGATTTTTTTTTCATTTGTAGGCATACCTAAATTATATTCACCATGAGGACCATAGAGCATGTGTCATAAAATTTGTTTTATTTCGCCTAATCAGACGTATAAGAGTGTTTCATTTCAGGATTTGTGGTAATAAATACAAGATCGCTTTTCTATAGTTGGGGTTTACGGCATAACACAGTTTTGCAAATGTCTCCACACCGACCACACCCACAAACACCCCACCAACCCCCCAATATAAAAATTGGTTTTACCCTCGTCTTACCAAGGGGGTGAGGTTGGTACCACCCCCTAGTGAACTTCAGCTCCGTTGCGCTAAAATGCCAAAACTTTCGTGAAAAGCTTCTAGGTAATCGTTCTCTCTCATCCTTTCCGGTTCATTTTAGCGAAAAAAAATGTGAAGGTACCACCTTCACCGGGTTAGGGTATGCCGTCAAAGCGACGGGTGGGGGGGGTGTGGGTTGCCACCCACGGATATTTGATGTGCATTTTTGAAAATATTATGACAACAGTAGGCTCTAAAACTCTATGTTATGTAACTAGCCAATTGCTAGTCAGGTAGAGCGAAAACCGCATGAAATTCCGTTATTCCTTCGTTGTTTAGCCCTTTCCGCCTCGTCTTCCTACTTTCTTATCAGTCCACGGGTACCGCAAAATTGGATTTTCGCCGTTTCTGTGAAAATGCCAATTTTGCCGACTCGAGGACTTGATGACGTAATTGTGACGCAATACTAGGTAGTTGGTTGGTATCAATAGAAAGGAGGAGGACCATAGGCTTACCCACTCGAATCAAAAGCATCGGGTGCTTTATAACGACTCTCGAGGGGGGGGTACCACCCCCCCCCCTTGGAAACCGTGTTACAAAAAAGGCTTGGTAGAAGAGGGGTAATCATGCAATTTTGGCCTTTTAATTTGGACCTAAAAGGAGGAACAAAAGTCACAAATGGAAAGAAATGAAGCCTTAATCAACGGCTTGTTTCAGAGCGACAGCGTTCTTGGTTTGATCATCTTCTGAAAAAGATCCGACACCAATCATGCCACGGTTCAATTTTGGAGCCAACAAGAGTTGGCCTTAGTTGTAAGGCCACTAGAACTACAATAAGTTTAACCCTCGAAGTATATGAATATCAGTATAATTCACTAGTAGAAATAATACTCTGCAGACCCACATAACCCACAAGGCGAAAGTTTTGTACTTGAGTTCTTATTGTTTTGTTTTATTATTTTCAAAGGACTTGATCTGGTTTTTAGTTTTGTTCATGGACCCAAAAAGTAGGAAAAAAACTATTAAGAAATAAATGGGCGTTTTAAAGCCATTAGTGTTCTCTAATTTGATCATTGCCCCTCAAAAAATTGTCCTAACAAAAATGGCCCTTCTTTCAAGAGCCTTCAAAAAGTTAGCTACGATTGTGGGAAAACAAAGAAAAGAAACAACAATGACGTACTCTAATTACCAGTTCATTTTTTGTACATAGTACTCCACCCTCTTCCAGGGGTGGAAGAAGGGAGAGGAGGAGAAGGAAGAGGGGAGGAATGAATAAACAGGAAAGGAAAGAAAACATGGGAACGGGGAAAAGGAAAGGAATTTACCTATTTTTATTTTGAGTAGGGTGTGCGCCTTCATTTATAACCAGGGTTTGAAGCGCACTGAGCTGATGAGACATATCAGATGTCCCTAAAATCTGAAAGCCCATTTTTTGCACTAGTGCCTTCTTCAAAATATCCCCACCACCTGGAAAACTTTAGCTGATAATTCTTGTTGTACACAATTATGAAATTTCTAATTTTGTATTGGAGCAATACAAAATTCTGCCCATGTTAGATTGAGATGTGGCCAAAAATACAAGGAACAACTCTCTTTAATATGAAATCCCTAACATATAATGCGAACATGGATTCATTTAAATTCATAAACTTTAAGTATGATTTTTTTTTTGTTGAAAGAGGGTCTTAAGAACTAATTTTGTAGCAATTACAAGACAGTCTTGGGAACTAATTTTTCAAAATATATGTTGAAGCATGGAAACTTAAAATAGTGGCAAAAATTGAGCTTTGGGATCCCAACGTTGGCACATTTTATGACACAAAAATTTGGGAAGCCAAAGTACAAAGAAATGTTTACTCCGCAAAGGGCTCTCGTAAAAATGGTCATGCTTCAAACTTAGTTTTATGAAACTGAAAAATTATGCCTCAATTGGGAGCTTAAACTTGCAGTTTGCGGTAAAACTTTACTGGGGTTCATAAGCTGAGATCAATACCTTTTACCCACGGTTTCTCATAATTGAAGGAACCAATCAAAATAAATTAAAAAAAAAAAAAACACCTAAAACACCCACAATACCAAAAAATGATAAAAACCACTGTTCTTTTTTCTTTGGGTTAGTTTATAAGTGCACATTATTTTAAAGGTTATGTATTAAATGCAAAGAGAAACCACAACAAAAACAGCAAAATGAATAAAAATGTTTGAATTTTGGACCCCACAAAATACATAAAGGTCAACAGGTGGGAAAGCAGATATAGCTCCGGTGGGAGCATAGTCCGGGGCTCCATAGACGAAACGGAATAAAGCTTGAAACTAATGTTGCGTAAGAGTCACCTGAATCGATTGCCCTATTGTCACCATTGTTCGCGGATATGAGTACGCCGGACAATGGTTACTTCTACACTGTCTTAAGACAGGCGACACAAAAATGATCTTTGAAGAGCATTTGCCTGGAGATGGCAACTCCCCACCTTGGTAAAACCGTTGTATAGCTCCATGCAAGTAACTAAAACTTTGATTGCTAAGAAATATTTTATATAATTTTATGCTAAACATTGTTAAAATAATGCAAAAATAGTATGAAACTTAATGTTGTAAGGTTACACCGGAACGTGATTAAGTAATGGCCCAACTCCAATGTTACATGTACAAAATCAACAAAGTAAAGTAAGTCTTAAAGTAAACCAAAATATGCACAAGTACACTCGTTTTACTACATCTTTTTTTATGATTAATTGGTAACTTCTGTATGTGAACTGCGGCTTTTTCAGTAATAAAATGGCTATAATCCGGAAGAAAAACAACTTTCCGCCAAAAGGCACCCAAATTATTTTAGAATTGCCCAAACATGTCAATTGAGCTTTTACCATGTTAAAATTACTTTATATGAGAACATAATATTTACATATTCATAAAAAAACATACAACTTTAAAAAAAAAAAAAAAAAGTGAAGTTTTAGCCTTTTTTAAAATGTGAAAATCAGTTCTAAAAAAAACAATTTACAAAACCCAAAATCCGCCCAAAAAAAAACACCCAAGGAACACATTTAAAAAAGACCACCCAATATTTGGATTCTACATAAAAATTCTGTTTAGGAAACTTGGTTGCAAGACTTGTAATGAAAAAACCGAAAACCAAAAAATCCATGACATTTCCCCATGTACATAATTTTTCGGTCTTTTTCCGAGTTGTTTGTAAACATTCAATCCGATTCATTTCAGTAATTATAAAGGTTAATGAGCCAACACTTAATTACTTTTAATGGCACCAGTTGGCAAATGGTGGTAACAGGCGGCGACGCAACGTTGCCAGTAAATTGTGAAAGAACAGATTTTTATGTTACGAACTTGCATATTATAAGTACGATTTTTTTAATTTCACAATAGCTTTCCTTTGTACAGAACCGAAACAATTAACAATAATCAGTGGAGTATTGACGATATAAACCATACCTGCGGGGGCGGAAAAATGATCCTGTGTGAGTAAAGCTCAGCTCGCTATGTATTATTAGAGCAAGGTTTGAAAATTCCTTAAAGGAATGCACGTTCAATCATACTGTCATGTTTTTATTATTTTACATTTTATTTTTGACTGACAGTGCTGAAATTTGAGTGTTGGATGTGTGTAGTTGATATTTACATTCTTAATTATATGAAGAAATAATGAGTAGAAACTACCAGTAGGCCTAGCTTGCAAGTAAGTAGAATACTAACGGTCATTTGATATCATTTGTTTTGGGAAAAATACATTATTTTCAGTGAAATAAGAAATAGTTAGGCTGTAACATGAATAGGATATTCCATGACCAAAATAGTCGGACTCGTGTTCACAGACTAGTAAACAAAAAACGCCATGTCTTTCCGGCGGCGCCATCGTACGCACTATGAATGGATAGCGATTCCCGAATGGGTTTTGAGTTCGCCATCCTGTACGCATTAAACAAACAGACAAACGAATCACTTTCGTATATCTCGAGTGGGGGAAAGAAAAGAAGGAAAAACAAACAAATAGCAAACAACAAGGAGATCAACGAGATCATATGCATATGTTAAGTAAAAAGACTGGCCCCTTTCTTGTTTTCCGTAATGGGCCCAAAGATCAACGGAACACAATCTCTGTCTCCCGATTTGATCAACTCAGTCTCAGACCATGTCGGGAATTGAATATTTAGTTATTATCATTTAAGTTACTGAATAATTATACAAGTGTAAGTGATTTCTCTGTTACTTTTTATCAGAACACTTCCCGTCCGACTACTGGATGCTAACAATATAATGCAACTTACCCAAGGATGGTTACAACGGCGAAGATGACAGAACCGTTAAATCTGTCGAATATCCGACGCGATCAGAGAAGGGTAGCTGCCCTTCTCGCTGCATCTGGACAACTTGACGTCATTGTACCGGTAAGTTTTTAAAACAAAACCACTTCGGACTAGATGATGATTGGGTAAATGGTTGGCAGACCGCAGACCTATAATTGTTGAGGTAGGCATACACGGTGTTGCGCATTAAAAGGCACGTATGTGTAGACGAACACTGCCAAAAGTGTGTAAAATACTATAACGTTAGATCTGATATAATTCAAATTCAGATCGTCAAAAGATTTTGCTAATAGTGGTCCAAATCCCGGGCCAAATTTACCAATGTGTTACAATGTCATATGACAGAATTATACGGTACAACACGTATTGGAATGAAGGTTAATATCTTTGAATACTGCGGTTTTCTTCCTTTTCTGTCATTTTCCCCTTCACTTTTAAGTTATTTCTGCAAATGTCATATGTTTTGACTCTTTCGGGTGAATCTCTGATATAGTGTCTTTAAAGTAAAGGAATATATTTTGACTGTCTTAAATGTTTAGTTACCAAAGTAGGGGCGAAAAAAGTCAAACCAGGCCCAGATTTTTCCATTTGATCATTTAGGCCCGGACCATGCAGGGACCGAGGTCTTTACAGTCTCTGATTAAAAAACCTAATTGACCTTATGGCTTAGTGGAGGTCGACCATAAAAGAGATATCACTTAAGAAACTAGGTAACTATAATGGAACGATGATAGCATATGCTAAATATTGTGTTTTCAAAATCACTGCAAATGTACTTATGTTTTCAAATTGCAGGTATACCGCGGAATACCTTACGAACACCTGTACAAGAGCAAGTTTTACAAGCAACTCAAGAAGGGGAAAAAATTACGCAGATAATCACATGTACACCAAGAAACTCACCGTCACAAGTTTTTCTTGCAAACGAAAATGCAAAACATGTCAAGGAAAGGGAAATTCGAGGAGAAAGGCTATTGTTTTCTGCTCCGGCTAAATCCGTGTCAGATGTCTCTGAAAAAGATCAACTAAGGGAATCAAGACGCAGTCATGATGGTAGAGGAGTAATGAATGCCATCCTTGTAAAAAGCCGGCAAAGTCGGGATAAAAAACGGCCTCTCGGTTACGAGAGATTCCAAAGAACAGAGGGAAAGAAGTGGCAAAACGCGCAGTTGGAAGAGACTTATTCTTGGAACCAAGAGTACAAAAAGTTCGAAGGACCATTATCTCGAAAGGACCATAGATCTGGAAAAAAGTCTTGTGAAAGTGCAAAAGTGCAACCTGTTCTACGCTATCATCATGACGCAATTGGTGTCGGGTTAGACCTTTCGGTGCAAAATGGTGCTCTTCCGAAATCTTCTGCAGACGCCAATGGTACAACCCGTGCCTCTCCAATGGCATTGAAGTTGGTGATTTTAAAACATCTTCTGAAAGTTCTGCCTTTGCGTCAAAGCAATCGTCTGCCTTTCTTAAAACAAAGTCCTCTACTCCTTGTAAATTGAGGGTTCTTCCACACTCCTCTATAGAAGATGACAGCTGTGATCCAGGCGGGCATTTATACAGACCCTCTGAGTCATCAGGTACAAGTAGTCAATACACTGGTACGGTGACATCGGCTTTGGAAAGGAAGCTCACCGATGAAAACATGGAAGGACTCAAAGCCTCATCTGATCAAAACAATCATGGTCATGATTATCGTCAAATAACGG
The DNA here is from genome assembly GCA_023653785.1 of Ophioderma brevispina. Classification (NCBI taxonomy): domain Eukaryota; kingdom Metazoa; phylum Echinodermata; class Ophiuroidea; order Amphilepidida; family Ophiodermatidae; genus Ophioderma; species Ophioderma brevispina. The sequence goes on along the minus strand of JAMKCH010011244.1, from coordinate 52,794 downwards.
GTGATAGTAAGGATAGAGGTCGTCCAGGATCTGGTTATGATTCATGGAGCGAAGCTTACGTCAAGGCCCTCTCTGCAGCACGTTGTCGTAACTTGCCTGGCGACTTTGAAGACTTTGCCAATCGGACCACAAGACCTTACACGTTTTCATATTTCTCTAAGGATCATTGCACATCGTGCAAGTGTCATAATTGCTTGAAAGAGGCGTGGAAAAAGAGACATTCATCTTCCAAACTACAGAAGCCTAAGCCGACAACCGGCATGAAAGGAATTCTTGGAAATGTAAAGCTGTATGATTATATTAATTTTGCACTCGAGAGGGTCGCTTGAAGAGATAGAATAAAACACTCTGGCGAACACAATTGCGGTATGAAATGACAATGTCCCTGCAGAACCACCGCAACAATTCGATCATCAGAACGCCAAATGGTTAGCTAAGACAAGGCGTTCTCGAAGTACTTATTAGAAATTCGTTAAAAACGTTTTAAAAACGCTTCAAAATGTTTAACACGTCGGAAAAACGGATTAACGCGTTTTTTAAAGGCGTATTTCGTGATTCTAACAACCTATTTTTGTATGGTTCAGGCGTATCCTCAAGAAGTTATTAAAAAAACTTCCAATTCATTCTGAATTTCGTGTTATGAGCAAATGCAGGGTGCCCCGTAACCCAATAAAAGCGCCTAAATGGTTTGGTCTGTATCTATACTATAAAGATCGAAAACTTCGCCATGTTGTTTTTTTTCTGGACGATGACATGTTGACCAGGAAGGGTCGCCATGCTGAAGGTACCATATTAGGTAATGACCCTTCCCATCGTGGCTCCTCGATTGCTCGGGGTTTATGTATCAAACTGCTGATAGATGAATTGGATTTCATTGAGATTGCAAAATAATAAACGTGGTTGTAAACATAGACTAAACATGTTGTAAACAGTAGTAGATTGCGTATTGAATTCCTGGTGGTTTGACAAAGATAAATACTAAATTGAGTGTACCGTTTTCTATGGTACGAGTTTCGTCCATGTTCGTGGCTTAATTAACCCATGGTCTGAGTTGACCTTTGTGGCTATTTATTGTAAAATATTATTTCTTGGTTGATGAAAAAGAGACAATAAGAAGGCCTACTGGAAACATTCAAGATTGATTAGACTACGTATTTTAATTCATAAAAGACTTTCTAATGATCAGCAACGTGTTATTTTGAGGATAAAGATACCTTCCTATATCAGTTTGAAACATACTTATACAGCTATTTTGTATTCATTAATTAGCATCATGATCACTAACGTATTTTTGGAAGAAATAACTGGGTGCCCTTCCGTCTGACTATTTATAGAATACAAGAACTTAGAACTGGACACTCGAGTCCTTGGAATATGTTTTGCACGCATGCACTAACAGGAAAGGATGTGGACGCCAAAGGACAATGAAAGCATTTTAGGCCTAGCAAAATACTCTTGTTATACTATTAGCTCGAGAAAGCAGGGTCTTGGGTTTACAACTGCAGTGGCATGAATTAAAACGGTGGCCCGATTGTAGTATAGGCCTATAAGATTAATTTTGATAGGGAATGCCCGGGGGGCGGGGTATCACACAAATGACCATCGGTGGATATGCCCCACAGCATCGGGTCCCATTTTCAACCTTCTGGTTCATCAATGACCCCCTTTTTCATGCCCCCAATGTTGGTATAGCAAGGGTCCGGGTTTTTCAAAATTTTCTCATGGCACTATAAAGATTAATTTGATAGAATTGCCCTCAGGGGGTTGCTCAAACAACAAATAATTATACAGGGACGTGCCATAGGCATCGGTCCCATTTTTCAGCATTTGGTATATCAATTTTTCATGGCAATTGCTCAAATGTTGGAAAATTTATCAATCGGAAGCCAAAATTTTCTAAAATTGTTAGGAAATCAGTAAAATTTACCTCATCAGAGCCAAAATTGTCAAATTTGCTAAAATGGCAAATTTGGGTTAACGTTGGCCAAACATTTGAGAGTGGTAGAGGTTGAGTGGTGGTCCCTCTTTTGCAAAAAAATTGGTATTACAGCTATGGGTCCTACTTCCAGACTCTCGGAGGCACGTTCCTACCCCAACCAAAACTCTGGGGAATTGCCTTTACCCCCCACACACCCAATCTGTAAAGTTTCGCGCCGATATTTCAATCCGTTTTGATGTGAGAGTATGTGAGAGACATAAACAGTTCCGTAGGTTTGGGACCAAATACCCGCGACTTTCAACACAAAAAAAAATAATAACAAAAAAGAGGGGGCTATGAACCAGAGCTAATATTTGTGCAATAGGCCTATGTGAATCGTAGATGGATGGGCATTTCAGTAGTGTAATCATGAATGTAAGTTACCCGAATCGTACAAACCAGAGCTAACGAGATTTTTTTTTCAAAATTAATTCTGGAACTTCATCAAAACTTGACCTCCTTACATACTCATATCTTCAATTTTGTAGGTCTAATCCCAAAATCAAGGTTGTTAGTCTATTGTTAGCACGATAGCTAGGCTTGGAACGTGAGGGGGGGCTTGGGCCACCCCTAATAATTTTGGTGGGGGGGGGGGGCTCAAATACCCTTGAGCCACCCCCCCCCCATAATCTTGATCACTTCTTAACCCAAAATCAAATTCCAAAGCTTTCCCCTCCCAATGGCAGCACCAGACTTCTCTCTTTGGGAGAAAGTGAAATTCGGCGGGGGAGGGGGAAGTGAAATTCTTGGGGAAAAACTTCAAAGGTTGAGATTAGAAGCAGGGGGGGGGGGGTGTGGGACCCAATAATTTTGTGGGGGTCCAAATACCCTGAACCCAAACAGGAATATTTTTTTTTTTTTTTTACAGAGGATTTTTAATTAATTTTTAAATAATTTAAGACACGTACATACCCGTAGTGCCGGCTCACGAAAGGGCCCAAATGGGTAAAAAAAGGAAATGATTTTTGTCGAACACCACTGCCCAGAGGAACAGATACTGGACAGGCAGAATGGTACTAGGTATCGGAGCCAAGGAAGGCCTATACAGAATGCCACCATCTGCAGCTCTGTGCCTGGAAGGAGCAAGAATTTGCACAAATAGGCCTATGTCACAATTATTTCAAATTTTGTTCGTTTGAAATTTTGCACAAGCGCACCTAAGATTGAATTTTACTCCGATCGATCGGACACACCGCCGTATGAAAAATCTGGGTTTAAGCCTTTAGGCTGGTGCTTCAAAGAAAGGGGAATTCGGTAATAGAGAATGTGCCAAAACGGCTTCTTGGGTGATAGACAGCCAAATTGCCCATTAAAAAGCGTATTTTTTTTTGCTGGCGACTAAAAGTAGGTTTCTTTGGGCTGACGATTTCAAATTTGTCGAAAAATGGGAGTCTTTGGAGGGGAGATCGCGTTTTCCAAAATAATATACCAAGTTTATCGACAATGATACTGGGTTGTAACAAAAGCCTAACATACGCGTCATCAACTACCCCCTCCCACGCTTAACCCTGGGACATGTTAAGGGAGTAGCAAAAGGGATTCCCATAGATATCCTATGGGAGATGGTCCTCTCAGCGCCCTTATAGATGGCACCCATACGTGTCCAAGAAAGTGCGCAGTTCAGAGGGGACAAGCGCGTTACGGTGAGTCCGAATGACCCGTTCAGGGAAAATTCATCCCGATCGGAGGCCAGCGTCCAAAACGACTGTAATTTTCATGATATACCATCAAAATTTCCCGATTTTCCTCCACTTTGTTTTTCCCAAGAGGGCTTCCCCATTCCCCAGTATTAGCTACGTCATGGAAGCCCCTTTCCTCCGACCACAAGCACCAACCCAACGGGGGGGGGGGTTGGTTGGTGGGGGGGGGGTGGGGGTGGGGGGGGGGGGGGGGGGGGGCTTTGGGATACTTGGGAGTTCCTTGGTTTGCACATTGGGGACTTTAATGTTCACCTCCCCTTCATAGCTCATGTTGAGAAGGGGCCTAAATCTTGACATCGTGATGGGGCCGAAATCTTTGACAGCTCTGACATAACACTAGGCAAATAAACGGTGCTGGGAGAAAACACAGTAATGTCTCTTTAAAGTTTTGGCGTCATGGAAGATTGATCAATCCGTTTAGGCCCCGCTCCCATTCAAATCAGCTAGCGGTTGCCCGCGCGAAGCCGCGGGCAACCGCTATTTTTATAACTATCGTTTGGGGCGAGGTGCAACCAAGGGGGTGAAACGCCTTCAAACCAGTCGTCCGTGCTGGGCCTGACATTTTGAATAGTGCAGGAATAATTATCAGTTTTGGGTGCTTGTATACACCCATAATAGCCCTGGAGCTAGCACACATTTGTACCCATCTCACGTACAAAATGTTTGAGTGCTTAATAGTTGACGGACTGACCGGAACCCCTGAAACGTGATTCTTAATTGCCGCAAGTGGTGCCTTAGGAGAGGGGGCCAAACAAATTTGTACCGGGGTCAAATTTGTAAATTGATCCCATCATGTTGAAAGCACACATGTTTATGTGTCGAACTATTAGGATTCAGAAAATGTATAGGTTGTAATATGTCAACGCCTAAGTTTTGGAGTTATCGGCTAAAACAGCAAAACACAATAATCGAGGGTCAATTTCGTTGTACAGGGTCAAATTTTAAAGTCGCTCCGATTTGTATCAAAATGGTGCAAATTATTGGGGGAGTTCATAGGATTAAGAAAAGGAATAGTTTTACTGTCTTAAATCCTTAGTTTCCGATGTAGGGGGCACGGAAGGTAAACGTCCTTGTCATTCAATGGGGCTTGATCCTTGTTACCACCCCTACTTTCTTAAGCAAGCATTTGAGACACTCAAACTATTCCTTAATTTTATCAATGAGCTCCCCCATACGTGCAACTTTTTTATCCAAATCGGAGCAATTTTAAAATTTGACCCCTGTACAACTAAATTGACCCTTTTTATTGATTTTTGCTGTTTTTTAGCCTATAACTCTGAAACTTTAGGCTGTACATATTGACAACCTATACCTTTTATGAAGCCTTATGTTAAGACACATATCATGGTGTGCTTTTCCAATGAGCTCACCAATAATTTGCAACCATTTTTTATCCAAATCGGAGCAATTTTAAAAATTAAAGGTGTAAAAACAAGTAATAATGGTAAGATTGATTTTTTGCCTGTTTTTACCTATAACTCTCTGAACTTTAGGCTGTCATATACAAAACTATCCTTTATGATCCGTATGGTTTCCATATCATTAATCAGGGGGGTGGGGGTCTTTTCAACATGATTGATCAATTTACAAATTTGAACCCCTGTAACCTGGTATTGAACTAAAACGGGGATCCGTCTGCTCCATTCAGTCCACGTTAAGGGTATTTAGCCGGCTGACTATGTTTTCAGTTTGTAGACTTATAGAACCCACTTTTTCACCTTCATGCGGGACAATTGAATATTAATTATGAAAAGAACAATATACAGATGTGAATCTTAAAAGGAATTTTATTATGGACTAACAGCCAATTTTTGGAAACAAAATAAAGATTTGATGACGTCACGGACTGCATTGATGCTTTATTATTTTGTTCGGGGGAACCCATTCAGTTAAAAAGACGACGTATCCCTAATTGGAAAAACAACCGATAATCGTCAATCGTCTCGGTTTTTTGAATCAGTATGGGGAAAAGGTACTTTTGTACTGTTTAGACATAAGACAGCGGTGTCCTTTTGGAAAAATATAGCACATGGGCATGGGGTCATGTACAGACCTTGATTTCACATAGTCGGATTTATATTTATCGGTCGACCCCGAAGAGCAAACTGATATCGGATACCTGACACGTGACGTGGTACCTGACACGGTGCAACCAAACTATTCATCTCGTTACCACCGTTTATAACTACAATACTGCAAAGCAGCAGCATTCGTATCTCTTTTGTCACCAAGCGTAACTCTCAAGATGTAGACTATACTGTGGTTTCTGTACAGGGAGGGTAGGACACGATCTGCCTGATGTGGGGCATTGGGGATTGTCCAAACTGTAATTTGTGAAACTGCTAGATGCATTTACTATGCGCACCTCTCGGTCCCAGTGACCTTAAAAAATCATCTCTTAAAAAACCTTTGTTCAAAGATCTTAGTAATATCATGATAAATTAAGAAAAATATGAAGTTCACATCAATCATCTTCTGTTAAAGGTTGCTTGTTCCATTTATTTGTGCATTGTGTTCTTACTTGATATGAGAGCCTGGCACTATGGCCCATCAACACCCCATCATAACCGTGGGAAACAAACTTGCGGTTTAGATGGTAGACGCAATAATGCATGTTGTTGCAAAGCCCTGTTCAAATCTGTGCTAATATTGATGGTTAACCAACCACTAAAACGGCGGTTTTTTTGTTTCTAAATCTTGGGAATGAAATGGATTTTGAGGGCTCAAATTTTAGGACCACAATGAGAAAATACGACGGCCTTTCATCTATATCAAAACCGACACTACTCTGGTAAATCAGGGGGGTCCCTAACACAATCTGAACACCACCTTTCAATCCTTTGCAAACTCAAAGCTCCAGAAACTTCCCCTGCAAAAAAGTAATCTCTATCAACATAATACCCTTGAACATAACCGCCATGCTACAGAGCTATGCGTTCTGTAGCCATGCGCACCCGATAACTCTCATATCAAAACAGCCTATTATAATTATTATAACCCCCCCAACCATTGCACTCCTGGTTTTTCTTTGTGGTCGGCAAAACATGGAGACGGTGAATTTCTAAGATTACGTAACGTTTGGCCTCTCTATCTAAGAACCTCTGTGGTTGCAACATGGAAGAGGCTTGCTTGCAAGGGTAAGTGCGTGGCATTGGAGCATTTCCGCGATCCACAACCTCGTCCCGACTTACCCAACAAATTAAGATTTTCCATATCATCGGACCGTTGGCCAATTATAAGCCTAGGTGGCAGATCGATCTTTTGTGTAACAGAGGAGCGTGACACAGTGGTTGAAAAGGTATTTGCCTCTGGTGCAGAGGACCAAGGTTCAAATCTCAGCAGGATCGTGAAAATCAATTATCCCATCCGCTTCTCTCCAGGTTTTGCATCTAAAGACGCGGGCCAGATGAGCCATGCCAAAGACCTTGCTACAGTCTAATTTCCGATAAGGTAATTCCCCCGGCCCTGGCTGTTGGCTAACAATGGACCTGTCTTGTAAACCCTCGGCGTGCTACTGTGTCGCCCAATTGTCGCGTGATCTCCTTTTTTTTAATGTCAAGATATTCTCAACATTAAAATACAAAAATATCGTATATAATCTAGTTTATTTTCTGTCCACAAGCGAATTGATTTTCGCTGCAATCACAGCCCAGGGCGTTTGGCAAACAAGATAAATTATCAAAGGATGCCTCTTTAATTGACCTACATGACCTTTGGACCCAAATCTGTGAACACTCCATATGGGTTTTGGGTCCGCAGTTCGTCTGAGCACATTTGATGATTTATTCTATTTTCAAATGCCCCATGTTAAGCGCCCACAATGACCTTTGAACCCAAATCTGTGCAGGCCCATATGGCTGTGTGTCAGCAGTCTTCTGACCACTCTAGTGATTGTGTAGTCAATTGATTTGTGGCACAAAAAGAATTTGTAGATTTTCAAAGATGTCCCTTTAATTGGCCAAGTTGACCTTTGACCGAAATCTGTGTACATCCCACTATGTGCCCGCCCGCCTTGATTCATCGATTCTTCTAGTTTTGGTTGTTATAGCAATTGATTTATAGATTTCCAAAGATGCCCCCCTTTAATCGGGCCCACAACCGTTGACCCAAAGCTGTGAACACTCCATCATGGACCTTGGGTCAATGTTCTTTTGAGACTTTGGTGATTATAGCATTGATTTGTTGCTAAGAATTAATTTACATAATTTCAACGATTTCCCTTTACTCGGCCAACGTGATCGTTGAACCCAAATCTGTGAACACCCCATCGGGCACATTTGGTTAGTGGTTCTCCTGACTAAGTTTGGTGATTATAGAAATTGATTTGTGGCATAAGGAATTTATAGATTTTCAAAGAATGCCTCTTTAACCGGCCCACACGCCCCTTTGAACCCAAATCTGTAAACACCCATAACGATCCTTGGGCCCGCAGTTCTTCTGACCATTTCTAGTGATTATAAGCAATTGATTTGTGGCCCAAGGAATTTGTAGATTTTCAAAGAATGCCCCTTACATTGCCCATATGCCCTTTGACCCAAACCTGTGTATGCCCCATATGGGCCTTGAATGCCTGACCTTTGACCCAAATCTGTGAACACCCCACAGGCCTTGGGTCAGCAGTTCACCTGAGTACATTAATAGCAATTGGATTGTGGCACAGAATGAATTACAAAAATAACGTGTTGACCCTTTAATTGGCCCATGTACATTTGACCCAAATCTGTGAACACACCATCTGGGCCTGGGTCAGGGGTTCTTCGACCAAGTCTACTGATTATAACACTTGATTTGTGGCCAAAAGGGAATTTATATATTTTCAAAGAACTTCCCTTTAATCGGGCCACGTGACCTTTGACCCAAAGCTGTAAACACCCCATATGGGCCATTGGGTCAACTGGTTTTCTGACCCCCCCCAAAAAACATTTTCGCGGCAATCAGCCCAAGCATTTGGCAACAGACACATTTTGGCAGTGTGAATTAGTTAAAAAAAAAGGTAAAGTGCAGTCGAGCACGCTCGTGCGCAGAGTGCCACCTCTTGCCTTCGAAGTTTGCTGGGCCAGACTCCTCCCCATTACTTTTGCTGTGGGGAGTTCACCACTCCTCCCGCACAACGAGTCTGTTACCTTCCCAGCATTGAATAATGCTGGTACTCTTATACACCTGGGTGGGGAGGAGTAGAGGTAAAGCGAAGGAGGAATTATTTTTTTGCAGAAGAAAATTGAATCCCTTCATTTCCTCTGGCTAAATAATGCAAATAATTTTATCTGAATGTAACAAATACGTGCCACCAATTTTGGATTAACTTAATTAGGATTGTCATTTGCGATGAGTTTAGGAAGGAGCTAATTCTTAAAGGGGCACAAGAAGATTTTCTTAGGATACAAATTTCTCTAATTGTATGAATGTTGAAGATTATGTAGACAAACAAATAGAAAAAAAATAGATCAAGTTTGAAACTTGCTAATGGCCCTATAGAGAAGCAAGCAATTATTTTTCTGCGCACAACAGAAAATACTAAATCATCTTTTTATTACATGGAAGACAGTGTTTTTGGTTTATCGACTTCATGTGTGAATTAATACATTTAAGCATTCTAAGTATGCAAAAAAACCTGCATGGTTTCGAAAAAAGAGGGGTGCATTTTTTTCTGGAAAATGTACTTATGTCTCTTCAAGCATATAAGAAATGCGAGAGCATGTGTGGTCTAGTGGAAAGGTACAGGACTCTTGATCATTAGACCGTTAAATTGGTGAGTTCGAGCCCCACTGTGGTCCACGTGTTGTGTCCATGGGCAAGATACTTAATCTCAATTTCCTCGTTGCCCGACCCCCAAAAAATAGGGGAGCGTTCGGGAATATTACGATCTAGTGGATAGGTTTGAGCGCCTAACCGGCGGCCAGCTAGATAAAACTAAAAGGTTCTGTGGTGATTTCCTGGTGGCAGGCAAGAAATGTAAGTGCTTTGATTCTGATGGAAAGCACGATATAATTTATTTTTATTATTTATAAAATTTGTGAGTAGCCATGGCTCAGCGGGCCAGGGTGGGGGGCACTCGCATACACGAATACATGAGTGCATGTCATGTGCAAGTCGATTGACTCCCACCTTTTTTCCCATTCTGATACCCAATAACCCCTTTTTCATCTAGTATGCAATGACCCCTTTTTTCATTTAGTATCCAATGACACTCTTTTTGCAATACAATATCCAATGACCCCTTTTCTTCAAAATATGTCCTACTTGTGGGGATTTTTTGTAGCGAAGCTGTAGGAGTCAGAGCAATTTATAAGAATACAGAATAAGGCGACCAATTGCGCGTCTGACGTAATTTGATGGTGCCGAACAAATGTCGGCCATGAAGAATAATCTGTGAACATTTTAAAGCTTACTGAAACATAAAGTTTACTTAAGTGAATTATTGTGTCCTTGCGTCGAAAACCCGACTAAAATTGGGCATGTTTCGACATTTTAAATCGTATTTTGTTCGAACATGCCCCGACCATACTACACATTCAACCAATCATAGTCCGCACTGCGCTGATTGACAAACCTTGACATACGCGCAATTGGTCGGCTAATTCTGTCCCTGACTATACAGCCTGTCTCAAAAAAAGAAGCCGGTAAAAATCAGAAATTGGTTTTAATATGAAATTTCAAAATAAGTCATTCTTACTTGGCATAATATTAAAGAACAAAGACCAGGCTTTCCAATTGTTTGTTTCATCTTATTTTTGTCAATCCAGAGATATTATCAATTTAGTGCAATACACCAAAATCAATTTTGTGCTACTTTTATGCATGGGTTGTTTCGCGCAGTTATGCCATGCGGTCTTGAAGCTCACAAAAGATTGCAACTTGACAAAAGAAACAAAACACAGATTAAAGTAAACAAAGGAAGTCTAGTTTTATCGACACAAATTTCAATAGTCAACATAATCAGTTCAATGATAAATATCTCTTCATAAACAAACAATGCAAATATTTATTGCACGTCAATGAAATGGAGCCTTGAATTTATTACAAAATTGGTATCTGTTAAAATCATGCCAGAAGGAATGTAATTGCACGAAAATAAAACCCGCCAAAATTCCAAAAGAAATGGTTTGAAAAAAGTATGCACTATCTTGGTGCATTTACTAATGTTGAAGGAAGTCAATGAAAGTTTGAATTTAGGAAGGCAAATTAATTTAAAGTATCAAGGTGTTGGTTATGAATTTGCTTTTCATGATCTTCAAGACATAAAACTCCCCTACAGGTACGTGTACACTCATGGTGCTATTTTTAACAAACAAAAACAGCATGTCGAAGGTTAATGCCCTGTAATCTTAAAATCCAGAACGTACTGATCATTAACTTCAGTTTTCTGTAATTGTTTTTGTATTTTTTAGAGTTTTCTGATGAAATTAAGTCCTTCTTGAAGAATTTCATATCTGTTTTAAATGCGAATAACTTAAACAAAACTAATTTTCGTTTTCCCTCAACCAGAAAGGGGGAAAGTGGCACAAACTTGTTTTGTTGTTCCGCAGTAAACTGAGTTAGCTCTCGATTGAAACAAGCAATGAGATGAAACAAAAAATATGGGAAAGCATGTCTTTTCTCTTATGTGATGTACAAAATGACTACTTACGTGTTGAGAATAATATGAAAAAAAATCGGTTTTTGATTGTTACCATTTTTTTTTAGACAGGCTGTAGTACAGCTATCATTGGCAACACTGCAGTGTTAAAAATGCCACTGGGCTGACATACTGCATGTTACCTCTTCACTGATTGAGCCACTGATTCACAAAATTTCGCAACTGGGACTACGTCAATCTAGGACTGCTTTCGTGAACGAACTCCTGATGACCATTACTACCTGTCTCAGGGCCAGGTTGTCGGCGGCTAAACCATCACCTCCATCGGGTTTGGAAATCCGATGGGGAGGGTAGCTGGTTACCCTGGTAGAACTAAAAAGAAGATCTACTTACAAGGGCGTTGGCTCTGGAGAGCTAATGGCAGCCATCCAGCACATTAACGTCATCCAGTCAATTATCTTTTGGTCCAATAAATCCTCACACAGCAGTATTGCTGTAAATGAGAGGTGAATCCGGCCACCCCCGTTTGCGGGGACAAAACCGGATTTAAAACTTTTGTTTTACTACTACTTTTTGAAAGCATTTCCTCCAGAAATGTCTCAAATTATACCAAATGGCATGGGGTGTTTTGAACCAATCCCATAATGCATTGCAATGTGCCTACACTGTACTGTACAAAACACATGTCAGTACTTAAGGATAAAAAGTGTTCAAGAAGTTTAAAGGTGCAATGAGAGATTTCAAGTCATCCATATTTTCTGTGATATGTAGTGATTTCATATAGATCAGACACTCAATAGATTCACAACCTTTTATTTGGTCACAGAAATAACTTAAAATGAAAACATAATGGCGATATTGGTATATGCTTATATTTCAATAGAAAACATAGGCTGAATTAGTCAAAAACATGTTATGTTTTATAAATCATATAACTGAGGCCTGATTTCCTTTCCAATGTTGACTGCAACATATACATTTCCCTTTAGAGAAGTGGAATGCACCAAAATACCCAGTATAACACCCCCTAAAAGAAGAATGGTCCAACCAGTGACCCAGGTCACACCCAGTTGACCTTTGCTCTTCTCTCATTCCGTTTTGGCCCTGAGCCCAGACGGACGTACAAACTATTATATTGTGGGGCGGGCACTCAACATTGGAAAGGATATCAGGCCTCAGTTATATGATTTGTAAAACATAACATGTTTTTGACTAAATCATTACAATGAATTGATTTCCTTTACACCAATGTTGACTGAAACATATGCATTAACCCCAGTTGAATGAATATTTTCAATCAACACCAGACTAGCTCCTAGCAGTCAGAGGTGGACCATAATGTTTCAGAGAGTGGGTCGATAGGATGCAGCCAAAGGTTGAACAAAAAAACGCCAGGGCACAAAAACACATGGAATCCAGATTCCTAAAAGTCAGGACGCCAATAACTCTCGTAGATGGTGTATACCAAGGGTGAGTAATAGGACCTTTAGACTTTATAATGTGTTTGAATGACTTGGCCAAAGTTTTTTGGAGGAGATTCCAACAGAGAAAAAACCAAGCCTAAGGAATAGGCGAGAGGAAAAACTCTGAAGGAGACGGGAGTGCGACGTAGGCCTTGGACAAGAGGCCGGAAGCACCCCGCGTCAAAGGCAGAGAACAAGGATTCACGGATTTGCAAACAACAAAGGATCCGCGAGGGAACCAGAGAAGCGCATGGCGGACCCGCGTAAAGATGCGGGGCAAAGAAGCCTAACCCCAAAAAACCGACGAACATGCCCCCTAAAGAGGGGGTCCGAACGAAATACCACAGTTGAACCCGACGGGAGAGGCCAGGGGAGAGAAAAGGTTTGAGAAACCTGAAGGCAAAAAGACCACAGCCCCGAAGAAGGCTGAAAGATAAGTCGACCTGACCCGGGGGAGAAAAACGCTATGAGGAGAAGGACTAATCTCGAGTGATTCAGCCGGGGAGGCGACCCGAAAGAGTAGTCATAACGGCGAAAGACTAGAGCAAACCGCACCCAAAGGAAAATTGGGGGGGCTTCGCCAGAGTTCGCGATATTAATTTGATCCCATGAGGGAAACAGGCTTTCGAGTCGGGATCAGACGGCCTTAAAGAAGAGTCAAGGAAAGCAAACATCATTGAAGGATGATCAAAACAACCTAGCAGGGGACGCTGGATTAGCCGACGAAAAATCCAGACAACGATTATCGGAGAATGCTAACCAAAGCCTCAAAGCGAAAAGTCCCACCACAGGCTGTTAATAGCCAAAAGGGGAGGGAGGGACAATTCAGGTCTCTGACTGGAAGTCAACAGAACAAACCGAGAATGACCAGGCAGACCTCTGTACGACCGAGAGCCACGGCGAAACAAGAACAGGGCCACGGACGGCAGTCAGGGCTAGATTAACGAAAAACTAGCGCTCCCAAGTCGGGCCGGAGGGTAATTACGCCTGGAAGGTAGACAAAGTGGGGTAAACCACCGAGAAGGCTGCCAGAGGGGAAAAACCAAAGGGAAGCTTTTTCAAAGTAAAACCGAGTCGAGACTCGGAGGCGCCGAAAGGAAGCTTCGTAGCAGCTTGAGCGAAGCCGCAACTGTCGGAAGCCGAGCAGAAGCCCAACAGTGGGGACTGCAAGCAGAGAGCAGGTGACAAAGTCGACAAAAAAGATGAAAATTGATATCGAGGAGACAAACAACTAGCCGCGCAGAAACTCGAACACCAGTTACAGGCCAGAGGATGTCACCAAGAAGAGGTCCACGGACAACACAGTGGCTTTGACATGATATCCCGCGAGGAACGCGAGAAGTGAAGGAGGAGCCACCAAAATAGGTGCTACCCGAACGGGTAAGATACCGAATAAGGATCTCCAACGCCTCGAGAAAAGTGAGTAACCAACTCGTCAACAAAAGCGAGGACGTCAGACATGGAAGAATGGACTCACAACAGGGAAGAGACGCCCCAGAGACATTTCCCACGCGGAAGTGAGAAGCTCCCATCTGCCAAAGTTCCAAGGTAAAGACTTATGACCGACCCAGAAGGAGAGGGATAAAATCCCGAACCGGAAGTGGGTAGGCCACCATGTCAAGGGGGCTCCCAGATGTAAAGGCGGAGCCAGGACCCAGAGGTCCCAGAGGGAGATCAAGTCGCAAGGCATGACGGGAAAACAAGACCACGCCAATAGGATAAGAACAAATGAAAAAGCTGACAGTGAAGCTGGTTCAGAGAACCACCAGCAAGGGGAAGTACCCCGTCACAGGGATTCACAGCTAGACGGCGCAGTTGGGACAGAAGGCGTGGCATAAGTAAACCGCGGAGGGGGATGAACCCACCCCAAGGACAACACCCGGCGAATCGGGAGCACACCCCGGGCATGAAGCCCAGGCGGTAACGCTAGGCCCGAAGAGCCCCACGCTAGGCACCGGACGAGCCCCAACGCTAAGCACCGTAATACGGAGCCCCAACGCTAAGCCCATAATACGAGACCCAAGAGGGGCGCCAGAGAGCTAACAGAGCCCGAGTCTAAAGTCCCACAGAGGGAGACAGCAGACTAGGCTAGTCAGACGGGAGCATACGGAATTGGCCGGAAGTCAAAAGGCAGTCCCTAACTCCCGAAACTAGAGGTAGAAGGGACCCACTGTCAAGACGCCAACCCAACTGGGGAGTGTCCAGGCATAAGTCAAAAAGGACTCAGGGGCTAGACCAAAGGGCGAGAAGGTATGGCGCGCACAGGTAAGGTTAGGTAACAGAGCTAAACCACCGGCGCCCGGGACAAACAGAGCCCCGAAGGGGCACAGCATCCACCTGGGTGGGAGGCAAGCCCAAAGACGGGGACGCCGAGATCAGCGTCAAGACTGATGACCAAGGCCGAGGCCAGGACAAAGCAGGCTAGGCCCAGAGGGCAACAGACAGCTTGAAGACCCGAGGTCTCGCGCTCGCACGAAAGTGAGGACGGAGGGGAAGGGAACAGCTAAGACGCGAATGTCAGGGTCCCTGTCGGGGGATAAGGACAAAAAAAGCCCCTACCCCAAGCCTAGGCCGGCCCAGGTCAGACCGGACTCAGGCACAGGACTCAATAAGCCGAAGGGGGCAAGGTAACACACCAAGCAGCAGGGCGAAAACCATAGACCACCGGCCAGGCTAGGCCCGATAAGGGCCCAGCCAAGAGGGTGGAAAGAACCAAGGCCAGCAACCACGAGGGAAATGAAGGGTCTAAGTCAAGTAGCGAAGGTCTAGGCGACAAAAGCCCAAGGCCAGGCCGACCAGACACCCGATGGTACAAAGGACCGCCAAGCCTAAAGGCCACGGACCTCCTAAATGAAGTCGGGGGCTAAAGACCTAAAGGGACAGTATCATGGGGGATACAAGGTCTTGACACCAAGGGAGTAAACAGAGAACTCTGAGGGGGGGGGGGGGGGGGGGCGCAAGACGGCAAAACAGTCACTAGGCCCGGCTCGGTTAGCGGGGCTAGGCCCAGCTGATCCCAGGATGGGAGCAAGCCGGAAGTGCCCAACGACCAAGTCCCCCTAAGGGAGACAACGGACTGCTAGGTAGCAGTAAGCTAACAGCAGGCATAAGAGCTAGGACCGCCAAGGCCTAGACGGCCTAGCGCCTAACTTGGAAGAGACAAGAGGCCTCAAGTCCCGAAAAAGGCGTGTGCATGGACGGACCCAAGGGGCTGGTGCTACCAAGGCGCAAGAGTCAGCGCCAACAGAGACCTAGATTGATCCGAATACAAGGGAGACTCAAAGGCAGTCGAAAAGCATGACCAGCGGAGGCCGGGGGCAGTGTGCCACAGACAGCTAAGGTCGGGCCCAGACAAAACTGCCAAGCCATAGCGCGGCACGGATGCACCAAGCTCAGGCGAAGGTGGATAGGCCAGCCAATCGGCAGGGCGGGGAGCTATCAAACGCTCAGCCACCTCAATCAACGGAGCGAGCCTACGGGTGATAAGAAGCCACGCAGGAGCTAGAGAACGACGGGAAAGACGCGGTAACCGGGGACTACCACAAAAGCGCGAGGGCTCAACCCAAGGCAAGCGCAGTATGCAGCCAGGAGAAAAGGAGGATGAAGCCACCAAGGCTAGGCAGACCGCACCGCGGGGGAGCCTTGCCAAAGAGCAGACTGGTTGAAAATACCCGAGAGAATCACAGAGACCTACCGGCATCCCGAGGGGAGGCACAAGAGCCGAAGCGGCGCGACATCCCCACCAGGGAGACAGGTCGCGGCGTGTGAGTGGAAAATCAAACACCATCTAAGGCGGCACCACGCGACACCTGAGCGACAGGCCCCGTAAGAGGGGTCAAGTACAGTGGTTAAGGCAGAAAATCAACGCCAAAGACGGCGGATAAACACCACCATGCAGCGCTCCCCTGTGGAGAGGAGACGCGGCAAAGAGGATTGAATGGTAACACTAATCAACCCAAGCCAACCACCTCCGAGAGGCGAGCCGATACGAAAAGGGGAGAACTCCGGGGGGGGGGGGGGGGGGGGAACCCTGGCGGAAGCGGTGCGGGCCCACATAGCCCGTGAAGAACCTGGTGAAAGCATGAGCCGAGGCCAGATTGATCCCGCGTGACTAGCGAGCTAACCATGCGGGGAGCAGTGAGCGTAACCGACCCTGTGGTGCCCCGTGAGGGGACGCCAAGGAAAAACCACCTTCAGGGCTCACGAAGCAAGGCCCCGAGGCAGGTACTGCGGTGGCGCGGTCAAGGAGTCCGAAGACCCCAAGACCAGCAACGCCGGGTGTCGTACTAGAAGAATGGATGGGCCCGAGAAAACCCGGGTGTCATCATTGTCAACACACTGCTACCGGACGGACTACAGCAGCCCATTCCCACGGGGAAAGGGCAGAGCAGACCACGGCCAGCCTGCAACGATAAAGCAACAAGCTAAATCAGGCAAGCCCCCGAGAGAGCCGACCAAATATCCGCTGTCACAGCAACCGAGGATTGCAATACCAGAATTCGCGCAGCCGCCAAAAACCCCCAGGGAAAAGGCAGAGAAGACCGCGCTAGCCTGCACCGGAGAAGCCCCTAGGGCTAGACCAGGCGAGCCAGCGGCCAGAAGCGAGGTAGATGGGCGAAACTCCCGAGAGAGAGACGCCCTACTAACATGCCATGAAGTAGCCGAAGCTACAACACCTTCAGGTGCTCCCAAAGCAGCGGGGCCGCCTTGGAAGAACCTCGGACCGGAGCCCGAACACCACCCTCCTTTGCCCTAAGCGAAACATTGACAGGGAAACTGTTCAATGGCGAACCATTGAAAACAGCAAAAGAACGAGCACCAGACGGAGCGATAGCGAGACCCGTAATGAACGCACAGAGAAAGAGGGTCACGGGGCGGCGAGCGCAAAAAACGCTAAAAAAGAAGGGGGAAGCGAGCCAGATGGGCGCGCATGTCGGAAAACGAGCGATGAAAAACAAAGGCGTGCCGCGGTGAAACCCGGCACGCAAACGCAGAGACAAAGATACGGATGCGGTAACAAAGTCACACACGGTAAAGAATTTTCAAAGTCAGTTTTCACATATTTTATTAAATACACAACAAGCATAAGAATAAAATAATAGATACACACACCCAATAGAACTGTTTTATTGATAGTATAGAAACTACAAGAAACAGAAACACACTCACAAAAAGCAAGGCATCCAAAGCACGCAAACACGTGCGGCAATGGCTGCCTTTGTTTACCCTTTTTCCCGCACAAAAATCACATGACCGCAACGGCGGCAAAAAAGGATATATATATATAGAAGAACTCTCTGACGGGCGAAAAAAGAGTGATATTCCAATTAATACAATCCAGATATAAATCCAGTAATTGGTGTGGCATATATATAGGAGTATTCCGAGTATTGAGAAGACTATCACTCTGTAACAATGTCTCAAATTTGGCTGCAGTTAGAGCCGCGATAAACGCACGTCCGTTCAGGTTGCTACCAAAACGGAATAAGAGAAGAGCAAAGGTCAACTGGGTGTGACCTGGGGTCACTGGTTGGACCATTCTTCTTTTAGGGGGTGTTATACTAGGTATTTGGGGGCATTCCACTTCTCAAAAGGGAAATGTGTATGTTTTATTCAACAATGGTGTAAAGGAAATCAGCTCAGTGTAATGATTTTCGTATTTGCTCCTATACAAAATTAGAAATTGTACAATTTTTGTACCAAAGAAGCAGTTCTCAGCTTAATCCTTACAGATGGGGATATTTTTGATAAAAAGCTTTACACCAGTGCCAGAATCGGAATGTTCACATTTTTTCGGGACACCTGTTATTTGAAATCTCTCATTGCACCTTTAAGAACCACAAGACATTTCATGATCATGCTAAAAATTCACCATGTACTTGTGGGCAAGTCAGGGTTTAGGATTTCTGTGGGATCACATGACCTTATTGAAGTGAAATTTCCCAAAACTGGTGCATTGTGGGATCAACTCAATATACCCTCTGACCAAATGATAAATTAAATCATTTGTAAATCAAGTTTAACTATTAGGTTTTGTTTCATTATCATGCACTAAGAGTGCATCATTTAATGTATAAATATACAACATAGTACATTAATTTTCATTTGCTATAATTTTATCTCATTTTATAGAATACTTATTTGAGTTGCTTGAACATTTTTACCAGTGTACCCAACAGTACAAGCACCCCAGAGTTAGGCTAATTTTGTTTAATTTTTTGCTATTTTATACTTATCAGATATCCCCTTCCCTGCACCCCCAGGTACTCTAGGACTGTGGATGCCCCTGAATTTATGATCATACACTTTTACAAGTATCATGATAATACCACAGCACTATTTTTTTTTTCAAAATAAAAATACACGGTCCTCGGATGAAGAAGTTGAAACTCAATTGGAACCAAAAGTCTGTCATAGGTGCACCATGTGTTCCCTCATATGTTGAGTAGATAAAAGGTCACATGACAGGGTTCAAAGGTCATGGGGCAGCCACAGCTTAATTATTGAATATAGCGAGCGCGAAAGCCGAAGAAAACTGCGAAAATATCTGTTCTTTTTGCATGTAGCATTGAAAAAAAAAAATTGCGCGAATTCTTACAGGACTTATCATTACTTTTAGACTAATGCAAATTTTGACCTCTCTCCTCTTTGGGCAGATCACTGATTGGGACTAAATCGGTCAAGCCGTTTGGAAAAAAGCGTGACCACATTAAACTTGGCTCATAATTTTTTGGACAGTTTAGAACGTGTACGCCCGCTTCCCCACCAAGCGGCACACCCATCATCTTCCACATAGACGCAGTAAATCAAAGATTGACGCGCACGGTTTGTTATGTTCAAGAAATTATGGTTCCGAGTATAATTAAACAACACACAATGTCCTATGCCTAATTGTCCCAGCCGAACGGAAATGTTCGGGATGGGGACTATAAAATGGTCCGTTTGTCCGTATGGTTCTCCCCCCCCTCCCCCCCCCGCACACCCCCCCCGTCGCCTAAAAATTTTACCCTGGAATCACCCACCCTCCCTTTGGGCAACGATGCCTTTTTTTCCGGAGCAGCTAGAGTAGCCAAACTTGTATATTGTAGATGGGGGTAACCCCTATCACAGTAATTCTACACCAGGTTCCTCCCCTGCTCGGTCACGGGGTAGGGGAAAAAAGGTCAGGGAAAAAGGTCAATATTCATCACACATGTAAAACAGTTTGTACATTTAGTCTGGGTTCGTTAAGGGGGCTACGATGATTGTAATTGTTGGAAAGAAGGGTGTTTTTTGTTTGATGCATGCCTCTTCTTTCTCGACTTCTTTATTTTCTATTAGATTTGGGTGTAAAATATGCGAATTAAGTATCTATTTGCATAATTTAGTAAATTTTTTCCCCACAAGGCTTGGTGCAAGTTTGGTAGTTCTCCGTAACCCTCTCCCCCTGGAATTCCGTATAAGATGTAACTTGGTGGAAGGAAGCGGGTGATGAGTTCTAGGACCCCTTTTTCTTTCTTTTTTTTCCTAACAAGATTTTTTATGGGTGTAAAATACGTTAATAAAGTATCTATTGCATAAGTTATGAGAATGTTCCTGCAAAGCTGTGTACAAGTTATATGGAGTTCTGTAAGGCGTTAATGATGTAACTTGGTGGAAGGCAGCGGGCTGAGGAGTTCTTGACCTGATTGAATTCCGAGCAGATTAAATATGCAAATGCGCTAATTAATATGCAAAAAAAACAGCGTAATTGCTAGGTGGGGGAGCAAGGTATACCACAACAAAGGTAATAACATATGTAGTATCCATGATTTCATTGAAAGGTTTGTTAGTATGGTTGTTGCACGAGAAGCAGTCCTTCGTTGCAGCTGTTACATTCGTGGAAATGTGAAAATACGTAAATTTCAGTGTTTCACCTCAACTTTTCATCCTCATGACTGGGTCCCAAATTTAGATGTGGTGTCATGTTTTTTTTTCAAAATAGTGTGCCCAAATGAATAAATATCAGTTTTTTTTTTTTTTTAAAAAAACTAAATTTAGTCAATTTTAAGGGAATTTCAGATTTCTTGAGTACATTGACATGGTTTAAGCAAGGCAGTCTAGTGGTCCCGAGTGTAAGGGAGTTGTTGGCCAGAATAGGGGGTGGTTCTGATTGTAGTTCAATTTCTCACTCGTAGTGACGCGACCGTGGCGGGGACCTATTTACGCATCGCGAAATACGGAGTTCGCCTGTCGTAAATGTTTTTGATTTTGTAGTCAACCACATTTGAAGACGTTTTTGTTTCATAACATTAAAAAGGAACCATTTCTGGCCTTAAATTTCAGGCCTCATGAGAGACATATGAATTCTTCTGCATACCAAAATTTTTATTTTGGGAGGGGGGTTGTTGACTGTTGGTTCCTCAAACGGTCCCCAGATGGTTAGATAAATGAGACTTATAGCTATGTGTATCTACATTGAGATCCAAAACCGGATTTATTGGCAGATTGGTAGGCATTGTCATTTCGCAATGTCCTTGAGCTTGAATGGTTTATGCATCGCCCAAACATAGAAAGGCCCCAGTTTGGGTTCTTTTTTCCCAATTCCATTTTTTCTATATGTATGCTTGCTTAGGAATAAGTTGACAATTCAGCTCTTTCCATTAAAAATACAGCGTTCACTCATTTAAGGCCCAGAGAATCTTTCCTTTTGATGTATGACACAAAAGGTGCACGCGAGTTCCAAATGTGGTCAGCACATTAGGGAACACCATGTCCTAAGGGTCAAATTTAGTCAATTAATGCTTCGACTATCCCATAAAGGCTGACTGAATGTATCTCTTATGCAACATTGGTAATCAAAGAATCTTGGTGATGTGCTGGCACATGAGGGTAAACTCATGGTGACCCAGGGTCGAGTTTCATTTTTTAACGCAATCATTGCATAAAATTAGGGTTTAAACCTATATGGTTAATCTTGTAAGTTTTGCCCCCCCCCCCCATGATGTTCACTCCTCATGAATTTTACCCTGGCGCTGCCATTGGATAACCTGATCATGGACTGATTTTTCATGTTTTCTCCCTTCACATGGAAAACATATCAAAAACAACATTACTAAGTAGGACAAGGCCGTTTGATAGTAGTAATTATAAAAAATTTGACTAATTGGGGCCCATAAAAGGAAACATTTGAGCTTCAATTTTTACTGGGGATGTGAGAAAATATGATCACTTTCTTTCATACAAAAATATCAATTCTCATGGAGAGTGGGGGAATGAGGTCGTCGATTGGATCACCCACCTTTAAACTACAAAAATTCAAATCTGTATTATTTTGCATCAATTGCATGGATCTCAGTAAACGCCTTTAATTTACTTTATATTAAAAGTTTGTCCATAATTAATCGGCATTCAGATATATTTGTATAGGATGTAACCTTCAGAAGATGATGGGTGCCACTGTTATGAAGTTTTCTTTAGGTTTTAAAAAAAATCAAAAACCGAGGCAACAATGCTAGGTGATGACATCCAGTTATGGTGCTTGTGTGGTCACAAAATTGCACATCAAAAATATTTTCCTTGACATACAGCTAAACAGGAACAAATCTGCCAATTCATCCCGATGTACAACTATAGTTTGACCAGCTTTTGGAATGGTAAGAAGTATTGTCTCATTGCAACCAGAGGGTGTTTGAACCATCCATAATGCATTGCAATGTGCCTATTCGGTTACTTTATAAAACTATGTCGTACTTAGGGGTAGAACATGTTCCAAAAGATTAAGAACCATAGTGACATTTAATGCCAAAAATTCCCTAAGTATAAAGCTTTGTGGGCTAAAATTAAGGGTAAAAATCAGGGGCTTTTATGTTGATGAATAGGACTTTGTGGGATCCCCTGATCCTATGAAGTGAAATTTCCCTAACTGGTGCATTGTTGGGAGTGATTCAATACACCCTCTGCACGCAAATTAAGCGCTTCCACTTCGCTCGCTGTCTTTCATGTTGACTATCTTTGCATGGAGTGCCCTATTTCCTCCACAATGCCGTAAGACAGGTTGAGTTTACTGCTCATTCTGTTTTGAATGGCTAGGCTGCGGCTTCTTCAAGAGTCCTAGAGAAGGAACGTAGACAAGAAGAGTGTTGAATAAGAGGAGTTGATATTCTATACTTATACTCCAGAGAGAGGGAGGAGAGAGAGAGAGAGAGCGAGAGAGAGGAGAGAGAGAGAGGAGAGTGCCTATGCATTTAAGGACTTTAAAGACATAGAAAAGCAAAATGAAAACAGATTTAACATCTCCCCTAATCTTTACTCTTGTATACAGAAGTAACATGCTTGGATTTCTTCAATTAAATTTGATTTCACTCTTAAAATCAACAACTCACCCAATCCTGATGAGCATTTCAATTTTGTGTTCAGGCGACACCGTCCAATTATTTTTTGGCCTCAAAACCGCTGTCTGCTAATGCAGTCTCTACAAATGGCTGCAAGTAGAAATAGATGAGGTTATGAAAAGCTGTTTTGCATTGCCTCATTTCTTTATTCTGGAATAAGGTGACCTATTTAGGATTCATTATCAAGATAAGTTCATGGTTTTAGGGGTAACAGTAAACTGTGCAAGGATTAATGTACATATTAACACCACAACAAAAACCATGGTAGGTATACTGGGAAAATAAATAAAAAACAAAACCTTTTGGCCAGAACTAAAAAAACTCTGATGAGCAATGCATTCATTTAAATTCATCATTTCTGTGAGATGGATGTCATACCAAATTTGTTGTAAGTCCACTTAATGAGTTTTCAGAGATATTGAGATTTGCTGGGCATTGTCATAGAAGCAGATAGGAAATAATTTCATATCTAATACTATGGCGACTCAACATGGACATCAGACACCAGGACTTCCTGCAAACTACTAAATAATAATAAATAGTTCTTATAAGGGACAAAATATTCAAGAGAAATCAGAGTGCCATAACCAGTCAACACATACAAATCAAACAAAAAACAGCTATGGCCATGGAAAAACTTGACGAAAAAGGTGAGTTTAAGCTGACGTTTGAAGTTTGGAAACTTGGGGATACTGCGAATGCTGTTTGGAAGTGAATTCCAAACAGATGACGCAGCGAAATGACATGGAGCGTTCGCCAGCTGATTTAAAGTGGCCCATGGAAGTTTTCATATTGACACTATGGTGGACACTTGCCCTTTCACTGAAGAGTTTCAACAATAGGCGATCCGTTGGAGAGCCATCATGGACGTCCAACCGAGGCCGCCTTAGTGGAGGAGTGAGTGAGGGAGTGTTCAGAAATTCTTTAAATGGATTTGTTATAAACGCAGGACATCAGAGTTGTATTTGGGCAGGAGATAACACAATGTCAACTGACAAATGACTATACCTTTAATCTACCCAGATATCCTTTAACCCCAATCGGTGTACACCTCATATGGGCCTAGGGTCAGTGGCTAAAACTGACCAAATTGGTATCGTGGAAGTGATTTTGTGGTGGGAAAAACCATGGACAGATTCCCAAAGAATACCCCTTTATCGGCCCATATGAACTCTCACCACAATCAGGTGAACCACATAGAAACTTGGTCCCGTGGTTCTCTGATCAAGTGTCTGCAATTGGCCAGCATTTGGCAGTAGTACAAAAAAAAAAAAAACAATCAACCTAACAAAATTGAACACAGACAGGACACACAAATAGTGAACCCTGAATGACCCTTGACCCCATGTGTTTCCCCACATAAGACCCCTTGTCTCAAGGATAAAAACATACCAAGTATGAAACCGATCCATCACAGCACTAAAAGTGACAGTAATTTCAAAAATGTCAAAACAAAAAGTGTATACTAATATTTGACCACACACACAGACAGACACGCAATCAATGCCGACATTTCGCTGCTTTCCAATTGTATCTATTAACCTAAAAATAGCTGTGTGTGGGTAATTAACTTCTAACCAACTGCTTATTAGTCAAACCAACATTATGTGTTATAAATCATTTAACTGAAGCCTGATTTCTTTCCAATGTTGACTGAAATATATCATTTCCCTTCTGAGAGTGGAATCCCCAAATGACCTAATAACCACAACAACCCCAAAAAGAAATGCCTCGACCAGTGACCCAGGTCAACACCCTGTCGCCTTGCTTCTTCCTAATTCCGTTTGTGGCTCAAGTCCCACACGACGCGCACATAGTATCATCTGTGGGGCGGGCCTGGAACTGGGAATTCAACATTGAAAGGAACTCAGGGCTTCAGTAAATGATTAAGAAAACATCATGTGTTTTTGACTAAATCAATTACACTGACTGATTTCCTTTACACCAATCTTGACTGAAATATATGCATTAACCCCCTTTGAATGAATAATTTCAATCAATCACCAGACTATTCAGCACTCAGTCGGAGGTGAGCATGATATCTCAGAGCAGCCAACAGAATGCAGCCAAGGCAAGACCAGCACTAAAAATAAAGTACCAATATGTTAAAGGCCTAAATCATACATAAAATTCGTGGACTAGCTGCTCACCTTTAAACGGAATCCCGGGGCGAGCGTTGCACAGTTTGTTCCCGGCACGGATGGGAGACTTTATAGTATCTTGAGTGACTTTAGTGTTGTTTTCTGCAGATTGCCCTCGCAACAACGTTCTCTTTGGGATTTGTACGTTTCTGTAGTCAAAAAACCTACGTAAACGTTGTGGGAGCCCTCAGACATAGCCCTCGCAGATTTCACAATGGCTGAGTCCCGCGGGTGATAGGACCATGACGAAGTGATATTTCGAACAGATGGGCTCGAGCTTGGAAGCCCTCATCACCGCGTGTGGAATCATTGAATAACAGAGCGCTAATCCACAGCAATTGTCCGCTTTTGACGCGGACCCAGGGGGGAAGTCGGTGTAGAAACAACGGATCGTTCGAGCCCTGAGCGGACTAGTTTTCCGTTTAGTACTCAAGGGCCCGATCGGGACACCACAGGCGATCTTCCCGCACCTAAGAGTGACATGCAATTCCGGGTAAGATAATTGTTGGGTGCTCGTAATGAGATTACTCGTTCCTTTTGCCAGAAAATCCGGCCTGAATAACAATTTGACCCTGTCACCGAACTACAGCTTCTGACGCTGACTAGAGATATTCTTGATCTCCTAGCATCGTCTCCCAGAGCCGAGAGCGACCAGAGACTGTCTTAATGGTGACATTTTTTTAGTGACGCACTTCATCATTGGTTCGAACGGGCGCTTCACTAAATAGTCTAGGACAGTATTAATGTCCCAGGGTGGGACACGTCTTCCCTGGCCGTAGTCCGTGGTATTAAAAACATCCCCTCTAGAAAGAGACGGATCGAGCCATTGGTCATAATGGTAGATCCGTCATCAAAACCTCTATGGATCGCTAGGATAGCGACTTGTAGTTCTGACAGGAGAATGTCAAGTCCCTATCGAAGCGTATCAGTGAGAAAGTCATCGATCTCAAGCTACAGATGCTCGAGTCGGGAACAACCTCTCGCGCTCACAAGAAAAAAAAAAAAGAAAGGGAAGAACAGCGGCAGTATGTCCGAGACGCTTTAAGTAAGCGTCCATGTTGGATTTCCTTCTCCTGCTGATAGAGCGAGGCAGCCCTCTGCGAAAAGCCAGAATCTCGGTATCGCTGCCGGATCTGCCACACCTTCAACGCTAGTTGCTCGCATCGACAGACTGCGCTGACCCGCCGTCGAAGGGATACTGGGTCCCGGACGGGACGGTAGAACGCAAGCGCGGAGCCGCCAAGTCGATCCACCATTTGCGAAAAAACCAAGGTGTTTCGGGCAAAAGGGAGCGATGAGGATGACACAGCACCCTTCCCGCCCAATTTTCGCCACTACATGGTGTAGCACCATCGAATTTGTGGGAAGAGCATAGGCCGCGATCGCCCTACCAGTCCATCCCAAGCGTCTGACTGGTACGCAAAACCCGGGTCGTGAGGCCGGGTGCAGTACAGAGGGAGCTTGTGACTCCGGTTCTAGGCAAACAGTCGATCGGAGGAACATATAACCTCTTGAAGATCTCCCCCGCACGACACATCCCGTTGTTCAGTAATCCCTTCCGAGGCCGTCGTCCTGCACGTGACAGATCGTCGGCAAGAAGTTGACGGCCCCCGGATTGTGTACTGCGGATCATCGTGATGGCAGATCCCTGCCAACCACGCTATGATACTCATGGCGTCGAACACAGTGGCCGGGCCCACGATCCCGCCCTTCTTTTTTTATGTAAGGCCCACCACGTGATTTGTCCGTCCGTACTCGACACTGGATTGGTCACCATCACCTCGGAAGTGATCAAGATTTCGTTCTACTGCCCCAATTCGAGGCGATGACATGGGCCTTGGCCCTGCGGCCCTGGGAACCACGTCCCCCGAGGCGCGTAGGTCTAGGGTGAAACCCCCCCAACCACCCGACTTCGACGCTCCTCTTGATAACAACATCGACGGATCGGCTGAAAGAGATTCCCTGAGTCAGGTTTTGGGCGGTGAGACCACTATGCCAGGTGTTCCCTGTGCCCTGCATTGAGAGGGATCAGACGGGAATCTAGGTGCTTGATCGGCCTGTATTGCCGCCCGAGGTTCATTGAACAACCTCATATGGAAGCGTACAGTACGTGTACAGTAATCGACGGACTGGCCATCAAGCCTAGAAGGCGAAGCCAGTCTCGAGCGGGTGCCTCTTAAGGCCACGCATGGATTTCGCAGTCTTAACAAAGACTCCACCCTCTCGCCGTCGTCTCTGCCATGCCCGAAGTCAAGTTGCAGAGCCCGCACCAGATACCTCAGTGCGAGAGGGAGTACGGCTCGACTTGTCGAAGTAGACAATGAAGCCCAACCTCTGCACAACCTGAACGTCACACTGACCATATCGGCCGTTCGCTGGGGCGACAGACCGTAAGTCAGACCAATCGTCCAGGTAACACGTCAGAGGTTGAACACCCTGACGCCCTGAGGAAGGCCGCCCACCGTCCCGGTCAGCCATCGTGAAGACCCGGAGAGGTGGAAGTCCCAAGGGGAGACACGTCCACTCAAACGTACGACTGGGCCCTGATTTGGATCTGAGCCACGAAACGGTCGAGTTTGGCGACTGGGACGTGTAGGTAGGCGGCTTCCAGATGCCAAAGAGAAGACGCCCAACTCCCCTTCAAAGGACCAGCGCAAGGATTCACGCGAGGTGTTCCTCCTGAACTTCTTTCGGCCTTGATATACTGATTCAGAGGCTTTAGGTTCAGATGGGACCCAATCCCCGATCTTCTTGGGAGCCAAGGAGAACGTCGACCAAAACCCCCTCGGTGAGGGTCGACTGGGGAGATGGCAACCCTCGCCAAGAGAGCGCGTCCAAAGAATTGGTTTCTTCGTTCCCGCGGAAGGGGGGGGGAGGTCTCGGGGTGGGAGTCGCCAGGGGGTTCCGGGTGAACTCTATTACTATACCCCCGTTCCACCACGCTCATCACCCAGGCGCAGGGGGGAAATGGGCCTGGCCATTCCCGCGTGTAAGAACTCAAGCGGGCCCGCCCACCGTCATGTGGTAAGGTTTCCCCTCCAAGGAGAGACCCCTGCGCCGCCGTGTCCTCTAGAACGAAGACCTTCCCCTTCCCAGTCGCCTTGCTTTTGGGAGGTGGGTGAGACTTCGGCCTGGCCCCGGAATTCTGAGAAGAAGTGGCCGGAGCTGCGGGCTTCTTGGTTTGCTGAGGCGGGTCGGCTTCGCCGGCTTGGCGGAACGACTGGAAGAAGGAGGAGTCGGGATGCTTCTTCTTCTTCTTAGTCGAAGATCTCCCGAGTAGATCTTCGCTAGCATCCTTGAGCACCCTGCTCCAACTACACACCTCCGCAGAGGCAAAGCAGTGATAGTCCACCGCACGAACCTCCGAAATAGACGGTCCCGTGACTCGGTCTTTGGTCCTTGTATAGCCGATGCAAGATCGGAGCTCAGGTGCGAAGTGTGAAGAGGGGGCGTTCTCGCGTCGCAAGAAGCTCAGGCGACCGCCAAGACAATTGAAGCCTCTGTTTGCCGAGTCACTAGCGAGGCTAGGACCTCAAAGCATCGAGGCCTTCCGAGGAGAAACTCCACCCTCAGCCCACCGAGGATCTGATGTCGTGGGCGCGAGGACATATAGAACGCGCCTAGTCTTATACCAGAGGTACCGCATGTCTATGTGCCCGTCACTGGTCCTCCATAAGGGGGAGAAGCCCTCCGGAGCACCCGGCCCGTTGGCAACTCGGCTGCTAGGTCAAGATCTCTGGTCGGAGTCCTCAGGCAAGGAGTCTATCCCCTTCGGTAGTTCATTTTCTCACGACTGGGCGCAAGTTTTCAACACCAGGTACGTCGAGAGCTTCTGATTGACCTCCCCGGAGCGCTTCCACAGAAGACCAACGTCTGAGGGAAGCGTCAACGCCTGGAACGCGTTCCGGAGGGAGGATGGTGAAGCCAATTGATCTGTCCCCCGCGCAACGCCGCTCATGCGCGCAAGCAGCCCAGGACGACTCGCCGCCCTGCGCAGCACAAGGGGTGCACCGGAAAGAATCCACCTCCTCCTGCTCCGTAGCTGCCGCGGACGTCGAAGGCTGTGAAGGTGTATCACCAAGGTGACTCACCTCCAAACCTGAGTCCACCCCGCCACCTGTCCTCCGAAACATCGGAATCTGCTGCTTGGTAGGAGTCCTGAGAGGACGTGCGACAGACGAGCGGACGAAGTCTGAGGGCCGCGGTCGCCACCCCCTGGGCCAGCGACACCAGGGCCTCCCGCAGGACCAACCACTGTCAATAGGCTTGGCCGCAGAGCCATGAGGTTCGACTGCCCCAGCCCGAACCTGGACGTGGTACAGGCCGAGAAGTGTGGGGACTACACCCCCAATCCCAGGCACTTAGCCGAATGGTAGTGGACGGGTAGACCGCCCGGCCCCGGCCCAAGTACCAGAGCGTGTACCCCTCCAGCAGCTTGACTTGGCTCCCAGAAGAGTCAAACTGCTGCGCATCGGCGCAACTGCCCAAAGTGACCGCTCGTTAAGCGGGGCAGAAGCATCCCTACAGTCACCTGTTGCCTGCGGCTGGGCAGCTCCGGCGGAGGCGCGAAGTGACCATCGCCTGGAGGGGCTCCCGCAAGGGAGTCCCCTGTCGAAAGACCATACAGACTGTCCAGCCCCAGAATTCCAGCTCGACTGGGGTGGATAGGTCACATACGGGGACGCAGCTAACCTGAGAGGGTAGGCTGCAGCGGGTACTGTTTCCCCGCAGGGTAGGCCATGACGGCTGCCCCGCAGGAACCCAAGGCAGGGGCACCACAACCCGGGTACCCCCACCATAGGCGGACCCTCCGCGAACAGATATGCCGGAGGACCAGCACTAGCTACCACAGCGGGCAGACCCCCCGCAAGAGAGGCCTGAGCCGACCTATTCAGCTGGGGCGTCTGCGAGCCCGCCCCGCGGAGCGGCCACCCCCAGCCGCTACCACCTCCCCCCCCCACTCCCCGAAGGGCCCGGAGCAGCATTCGGCTTCTTGCTGAGGAGGCACTGCCTGACTAACATGCTAGACATGCAGGGTGTAGCGAGAGAAGCCAACACCTGCGGCGTCCCTCCAAGGGATACCGCAGCCCCGACGCCCCAGTGTTTGCCGAAACATA
Source organism: Ophioderma brevispina (assembly GCA_023653785.1). Classification (NCBI taxonomy): domain Eukaryota; kingdom Metazoa; phylum Echinodermata; class Ophiuroidea; order Amphilepidida; family Ophiodermatidae; genus Ophioderma; species Ophioderma brevispina. The sequence continues at coordinate 22,467 of JAMKCH010011244.1, read as the reverse complement.
CCCCGAAGTGATGGCTACCGTGGTCCGCGGTCGAAGTGCCCCGAAGACACCGTGGGACCGCAACCCCCGTTAGGTGTGACGATCAACGGCCAAAAAAGATGTATCAGAGTCCCTTGGCTAGCCAGGGCACCCCCATCACCACTCACCACCACCAGAATCCCTCAGGACGCCAAACCCCACCCCCTTGGGAGTGCAGCGCATACCGCGCCATCTGCAACAGCACCGAGCATCCCCTATGTCAGAACCACTAGCCAGCCGCCATTATGCGCTAGGGTCGGCCCGAAGTCCACCCCCATCAGCGCTTCGTCTAAGAGCCGAAGCTACCCCAAGACCCCACCTTTTGGAGCAAACACCCCCCCCCCTCCCAGTGTCCGCAACACGAGCGGCGTACCCATGTTCGATGGTTGCCCCTTGAACATCCGACAGTCGAAGACAGAAAGAGGCGCACCGGTCGGTTCGGGAACATTGCCTGTGCCCGACACTAAGGATGGGGGTCCCCCCCCCCCCCCACTCTTAATGGATGGCGTGTGCATCGAACGCAAATTGTGCGCATAAGAACGGGGTGAGCGTGAGCTGCTTGATGGAATCTTGCGCCATAAAAACCGTACAGAAAAATAACAGCGTGCCGTGGAGGTCTCCCGGTACGCCAACGGCAGGACACACAAACCAACTCGTTAACTGAGTCACGAACGGTGAGAAATTTTTCAAACAAAGTCCGTTTTCACATATTTTATTAATATAACACAAGCATATAATAAACTAATACGCCACACCAGACCAGTAAAATTGTTAGCAATCAAAGCCCGTTAACAAGATAACAAAACAAACTCCCACATATATAAAAGGAGTCAAAGCAGCAACACGGCGTCAATGGCGCCTTTGTTTACCTTGTTTCCCCGCTACACAGAGCACATTACTGCATTGGCGCAAAAAAGGATACAAAACATAGCTCTCCGACGGTCGTTAAAGTCGCCGTTTATTCCATCCGAATGAGCACTATAAATATATATAATCCAATATATAATCCATATAGATCTGGTAATAGGAGTAGAGTATTCCGTAAGGAGAGACAACTAGTCCAGTATCAAAATCTCAGTTAATTTCGGCTGCTATAATGACAGAGCTGCGTTAACACGCGTCCGTCTGACTGGCGGCCAAAACGGAATTGAGGCAGAGCTAAGGTCGAAGGGTGTGACTGGGTCACTGTCTGGCCCATTTCTTCTCTTTAGGGTGTTTTATTATGGTAATTTATGGGGCATTCCACTTCTCAGAAGGGAAATGCTATATTTCCAGTCAAACATTGTGTAAAGGAAATCGTTAGTGTAATGATTTCCCCATACCTCATATCCTATGGGTGACTTCTTGTTCTTGGCAAATTTTCTCTAATTCTAACCACTCTCCTCCTGCTTCAGCCAAGGGCCTCGATCTTCCACACCAAACTCTGAAAATAAACCAACTAACATTACAGGCTTTCGATTACCCAGGTGCACACATGCCATGTGCATGTAGCTTTCTCTGTGCATGTAATTTGTATACTGCACTGCCGGGTACATAAATTTAAACTTTGTGAATTCATAAACCTGCAATTTTAGCTTATTTTTAAAAGTCATTAATAATGCTAATGATAAAATTGAAGCCAACTTGTCATAATCTAAACATACTGCTGGTGAGTCTGATATGAATAAGGTTTAATATATAGTGCAACCAGTCCATGTTTAACATTTAGCCTGTGCATGAAACTTTTACACATTGTGCATGTAAATTTTTGATGGATTTATCTGCACCGGTGCATGTAATTCTAAAATGCAATTTGAAGCCTGAACAATTATGCTTGAAATTCATAATAGAATATTTTAATTCTTATAAAGCATGACAAATCCACCGAGGTGCACGGGCGCCGCTGTGGAGTGCCTAGGCTGCTACAACAAACACAACCAAGTAAAATCCATACAAGGAAGGCTTTAGTAAGAAGTCCTTTTAGATGCATGAGGAAACCAATTTCGGAGAAACCTTGAGGACGGGTATGGATCAGTAACCAAATTAACGTACGACACAGGCTCCGCTGGGGATTGAACCCAGGCCGCATTGGTAAGAGGCGAGTGGATGACCCACTACACCAGCCCGCCCTCCCTGCAGGAAAACATCTACCATCTTCCACAATGTGATAAGTGTTGCCAACACCGCACTTATAAACCCACCCCAATTGGGCTTCTTTTGAATGTCTCAAAGTGATATATTTGCAGGTGACACAGGTACCTGTGATTTTTTTTGTCCGCACACAAAGCGGGTTGAGTTAAAATTGGATTACTTTTTGCCCTCCGGTGCTGCACCTAACCAAAATTTTTGTTTGCAACAGTGATTGTGTATTTCACCTGACTTCCATGGCTATTCCATTCGAATCTTATCTATACTTCCCTGTGGTTCACCGAACAGATGTGGATTTTGAATGAAGTTACCTAATCGGTTATTCCACTTCAAATACACACTGTGATGGTGTATTTGTAATTTAAAAAACAGGGTTCATAGTAGATATGGGGGTACTCTAACAACCAGAAATTCTGAGCATCCGAGGATATTGTGAAGAAATTCAAATTTTTTTGTGCGGTATCGTATATCATGTATAAACACTCAACTATAAACCAATATGATCTAGTTTCAATCCCACCTTTTTTTTTAAGTTGATCATCCGCGTTTGAGACCAGCAAATACATGCGAACGTACCTGGCATATCTATCTATTTTGTCCCCCAGTTATGTTTTATTTCTTCACAACCTGATATCCTCTGATGCTCAGTCTTTCCAATACACCCATATCTACTATGAACCTTCTTAATTTTTCTCTCCGAGTCCCTCTTATTGCATAACATGTCAGCCACGGTGGTACATGAACCCACACATGCCGTACGAAAAGATATGCCCAGAAAATACAAGGTAATTATTCTATATAGTGTTAATTCTCTTATACACTTCTGGAACATATTTTGAGTATGTCCCCAAGAGCATAGCTTGCTCTGGTATGCCCCTGGCTATGGCCCCAACATTTTCCCATCATTAGGGCTTACTATCCCTGATATATTTACTACCCACTAATACAGCCAAGATATCACAAGGATGTCTTTTGTTCAATTAAATGCTTGCCCACCTTTTATCCGGCACCTTGAATTCCTTCTTGAGTTGCTCAGATAATTTGCCCCATGTTTTTTGCCAATGAGTCGTTTGATGGTATCATGGAGGGACAAATCGGTGTAGTGCTGCTGGTATTGCTCCTCAAGGCGACTCTGGTATCCGAGCAAGCAACTTAATTTGATCTTCTGTGTCTTGATGAAGAAAATCAAATCGAATCATGTCAATCTGTGCCTACACCAGTGTGTTAAAAGATGTACTTTGGTGCTTCACCTATGCGTTTCTTGAAGAAATTGCATATTAAAATAAATGCTTTGTCAGCTCAGTCAGACCCCTCCATTCAAACCATTACCAACAACTTTTTAAACTGTACTTTTAGTTGTTTGCCTGTTTGTTTCTTGAAGAAATGAGCAGATAAAATGTTACAGCTTTGGTCAGATAATGTCAGACTTGGGTGTATCCCTGCTGTATGAGTTAGGCTAGAGTAAAGACGCTTCTACGGAATAAAGCTTTGGATACTTTGATCCTTTTATAAAAGAATTTCATGCTAAGCTAATTCCCCTCCCCCCCCGTGCAGTTTTACATGAAGGATAACCACAGATGGTTGAAATGTCAACGCTTTTAAGCTGTAATTTTTTAAAGTGTTGTTTGTTGTTTTTTCTCTCTAAAAAATGAAGAGATAAATGTTAAAGCTTATTTCAGATCATATCACACCATTGACTGAAACCGTATTATACTCACAAAAATTGTGAGATTGTTCTATTTTATAATGTATCTTACGAATAATCCAACTAGTGCATTTTTTGTGCTCAAAAAAAGCCATCGGACACCCCTTAGGCCACATTAAAAATTCGGTGCACCCATGCCTAGTAGCGGTCCACACGCTAGAATCGGTACGCCATCACTATCACCACTGGCATCCATGATCTTGCCTCATTTTTGTACCTTCACCAAGGCTCCACTTGCGGGGAAGGCCGGATGAGGTGACTAGTTGGATCATTCGTAAGTATACACGTATAAAAATAGGACAATCTCACAATTTTGGTGAGTATATTCTATTGTATCCATTTGATACACTACGAAATGATCAAACTAGTGCATGACTGCCCACTGGGTCATAGGTGGAGGAAGTGGAGCCGGTAGTCTCAGTGTCGGGGTTTCAAGCAATGTGAATCTATGGAAGCTGAAATAATTTTGCCCCAATGTACATCCATCTACATATATATCATGATAGCATATAGCACCTCTATGTCGAAGCATATACAGTTGTATATTATACCGGCATTCCTCACCTATGAGCATAATGGTAATGATGCTTAGCATCCTGCCTCTACTCTGGCTGCTTGCTGACAAGGATGGTTTGGTCACAATTTTATAACTAGTAAGGACGTCTTCATAAAACATTCTGGAACGTTGTATGCGTCCTCCATTCTGCTGCTTCCAAAATGCCAGTAAGGTTAACTCCTAAGTGAAAAACCCAAGATGTGCCTAACTTCAAATTCCTAAGCATGAGGGTAATGGCGATTTACTGACCAGTGACGAGGCTTACACTTTAAAAGCGTCAGAGATGATCGAGGAAAGTGACCAAGCGTGATACTGTTGCTTTGCTGCAGGTTTTAAGGTAAGTGATGAAAACGTTGGTCACGAAATTGAGGAATCATAGATTTTCTTAAGAAGGTAGAGAGGAGGTAAAAATCTCGAAGGCTCCGATGGCCACGTGTTTCATTCTCAGGATCACCAGTAACATTGGGACGCTCTGAGAACGGTAGGCCGAGGTATAAAATCGAGTGACTGTGTTTTGACTAAATCCAAAATACTTCACCATTTCCGAGAAAAGCCGATCCGTGAAACGTTTGGATCAAATCCGAGTACGTGTATTAAAGTTTGGGATTGTGACGACCCTAAAAAGTTGAAACTGCCGAGAAAACAAAACCAACCCAGATCCACAGTCCGGTGGTTGTTATGTATTCTCAAACCTAGACAAATAATATCTTATTTGTGTCTGTTCTCAAACATTAATAGCGCCCGCTTCAATTTAATATTTTTTGCCTGAGGGTGATGTACACGATTATTCGAGCCAGATGGAGATGTACTACCTATATCCGAGTCGAGTTAGAGTCACTTTCGCCAACAGAAGCGTATGGTGGATCGACTTGATTCTTCAACCAGACGTAGAATCGTCGGTCTACTATAGTAGAAATAATGGAGGTTTGACTTTTTCCGTCTAGCATCTGCTGCCAAGGAGGCAGCTTCTACTGAAAAATCCTTGCTTAGAATGCGAGCTTGAGAAAGGCTACAACAACACAGCCAAATATAGAGATTTTATCCTAGAAAGCGTCACTCTATCGATTTTTCTATTTACCAGCAGGGTTTGCCTTACAAGAAGCCGTCTCGGATGATCCTCTAATAAACGACCAGCCTTAAAATCCAAACCTGACGTGACCAAAGGGGCTAAGCAGCATCCTGCATGACGTTGATTGCTACAAAACACGTTGCCATGAAGTTAGCAATCAAATTGACCCAACTATAAAAAAAAAGCATTCTCTCACCCAAGGCTTTCTTGTCCGCCAGCCACATGTTTCATACTTTCAGTATTTGGAGTTTGAAATAGTCCAGCTTGAAAACAGATCGACTATGGCTGTGTAATCTAGAAAAATCATCTGGTAAATATGAATGTTGAAATGCCACTCCACATTAGATTACGAGTAAGCTATCATATTGGCTGACTTTCCCCTGGAAAAACTTTCTACGAAATAATTTATAACTCCAGGTCGATGTTCCGCTTCAGGGTATAAAATGGATTCTGGCACCACAACAAGTGAGGTGGCGGGTAATCATAGTACACATGAGGATCTCTTGTTCCTAGAAAACCTTGGTGATTAACGTAGGCAACTACAGTGGAATAAGACTGATCTGATTTTCATTCAACAGACCGATTTCCCAGCTAACGTCTCTTTGAATCGCAAGTTAAAGTGTAACATAGCGTTAGCACTCTGTACATATAAGTGGAGATTTCTTATAATATTCGACCACACTCCTTATTTTGTGGGACCTTCTGCCTTCTTCTAATCTGTCTTCGAAGAATCTGGTCGTAAATTGCACTTGGTGTGGATTTCTTTAAATTACCTTCCACCATAAAGGACCTTAGAGTTGCTAACCATCGTAAATACTTCACAACTTATATCAAGGACGTGGTGATATAGGTCCTGACAGTAGTCTTAGCTAGAACTCCGAAGGTGTAGCTGGAAAAGTTCCGACCACAATCTGCAGAAGGTTAGAATGGCTACCGAGCTTGCCATCATTCCTAAGCATGCAGAGGAGCCATAGATGACTGCAGACGAACTTCTCTTCATAATGAGCAGCATGCAATCTAAAAATGTCTGCAATTCCCCTTCCAGTTGAAAAGCTTTGATTTCATAGATCTCAGATGCTCCAAGAAACTCAGCTTCAGACTCGGGAGAGGTTAGAAATCTTTAAGTCATGGAACCCAGTTTCTTCACCTCTTTAAACCAATGTTAACTATCAGAATAGACTTGTTTGGTGCTACATCAAGCAGTCGTCGAATGACGAATATCCTGGATACCCCTCCTTCTCCGATGTTATGCCGCTGTTTCTAGCTAATCTTGTGTCAAGGTAAGGGGAGCAGTAGAAGAACCGAATGTCGAAGAACTCGAACTGGTAAGACTGGTTGTCGAATTGGAAGGCGAAGCCATAGTTTTTATGAAAAAACAGATCAGGATGGTAAGAATCCTTAAGTTCCAACGTTGTGCCGGACCCAGCCCTATACACTCCTAGATAACAGCAGAATGAGTTTTTCATTTTGCAAGTCTGGATGCTAAATCTTTAAGGGAGGTAAGTTTGAAGATTGTTTAGAGATCTCCTGTTTCCTGTGGATCTAGGGTCAGGGTGAACCATTCCATAAATTTATAATTGGAAAAGATTTTCCTTTTTCCTAAATAACTCCTAACTCCTTCACTTCATTTCTGATCATAGCCTTTGAAGGCTCTTTTGGCATAGGAGTAAAACAAAAATCTGACTTTCAAATCATCGTCGGACGAGTGGTAAACTCTGAATGGTAACCCTCTGAGAAAGTCTGCAGACCACGATCTGAGAGATACTGACCACTATGCCGGGAAGACGGCTTTAGACGCCCCCACTGGGGTCTTAGGTATGTAGGAACAGGAACCTTCTCACTTATAACTCGCGCCACAATCGAACGCCTCTAAGACTGGAGTAGAGGCATATCTATAACTGTCCTGGAGCCTCTATAGTTGAATTTGCTGCCTTAATAGCCGTAAATCGACTTCCGAAAGACCTCTGTTTCCTCTGTTGGCAGGAATATATTAAACGTGAAAACCCTTCTCTGTAGCCATAAATCAAAGGTTTAAGTCTGAAGAAACCTTCGACTCAAGTGGTTTAATTTCTTGACAGCCTGATCTACAGCTTGACCGATACTCTTCTTGAGAATCTAAGCTAGATCACTGAGCTCCAAAGAGATCCTTATCTCAGAAATTTCAAGAGAACCTCTTGCTGTAAGGTCAAAGTCTCAACACATTCTGTCTTCCGAAGCAAAACTTTGAAGGCTCCTGCGAATTGAGAAGATCGGTCAAAGACAACGAACTCCTCATAGCTTCTTAAGACAGCTTCCACACGGGCTCCAACAAACGCTCAAAGATTACTTTTAGACGTAAGGCTACCGATGTACTCAAACCATCACGGCAATCTGTACCAAATGTCGAAGATTACCATCTTACATTCATTCATGAATCTTACTCCCATCTCTCCATATTATAAAACTAAGAAGAACCATCTTCAACTCCGGCTGATGGGCATGGTCTCTGTTGAATTTACCCCCTGGGCTATTCCATATGAATACTAGAAGAACCATCTTCAACCCAAGCTGATGGGCATGGACTTCGGCTAACGTAAATTCCTTCTCATCAGACTTCACTAATCCATCAAAGAGTGTGAACCAACAGGAACTTTGCAGAACTCGCAATCTCCTCTTCTACATGTATGGAGACTCATGAATCCATCTGAGAGGGGAGTCTTTTGCTAACTTTTTTCCAATAGACTTCTGAACTATTACTATTCTGTCTAATCAGCACAGGAATAAAAGGCTTCACCAACTCTGTTTCATGGACTGTTTAGCAGCTGAAGCACAAACTGTAGACTAAGTATCTTGAAGAATAGTCTAATCACATTTCAAATTTTCCAAACCTCGTGACTCAAAACAAGCCGCATCCAGGAACAGCACATTAGGAAATAGGTACTTTTTCACATAAGAGCCGACAACGGAATAAGGCGCACCACAAATCTTGGAAATCTTTCACAGTTTGGTATCCTCTATTAAATCAGAATCTTTACCCCACTTTCACCAGTGCGCTCTAAACTTGTAGTACTCTTCGACTAGAAGTTCAATGATGGAGTAGCACAGCCAATAGTAGTGATATCGCAGACATCTCAGCTTGAATTGCAATAGGAAGAGGAGCGGTCCCTGAGGTAGGCTCATAGTTGTGATGAAATCATAAGAAATGAGTCATGAGAAAATATAAACCACTTCCGGATAGGTTACTTCTAAAGATATCGTCATAACATAACACTTCAATTCCGCTCACTAATCCTGATCCTGGGGAGGCAGACATAACTTTAACCGCAAGCTATAGATTTCCTTACACTACATTGAAAGAATCATCCATCCTCTTATGTCTTGATTTCGAAAAACCATAGCGCCCTCATTCAACTTGAACTCGTATAAAAGGTCACTAAAAGAGGCTATGTCTTTGTTGCCAGAGGAACGTTCCAGTCGGAGTAGAAACGCCCTTCTCAATAACAATCATCTCGGATCTTGAGATGTTTATATAAAGATAATTCAAAAGGTCATCAACTATGTCTGATCCAGAAATATCCCTCTGATCATAGAACTTTGGATCCCCGACTGAAGAACTATCCGAAGGAGCCTCTAAACGTTCATAAATATGGCTAGGAGAATCTTGATGTCTTCTTTCTGCTACTCGATGAACCCTCTAGGCGGGTGGAGAAAGAATTCTTAACGATAGAAGAGCTATCCTGTACGAGAACGCCCACTAACCTGACGAATAATCTCGCCGAAGACTTGCCATACTACTACAAACCCCTGGAAGACGATCGGCGTCTAGAAGAACAGTACACGGAATCTTCACCTTCTGGTACGAGTGAGTGAACGGGAGAGGAGGAACATTTCCGACGGCTAGACGCTTGATTTGACTGGTAGGAAGACGGAATGAACGGTTAAAGATGGTAGACAACGGTCCAATGGTTTGTCTAGATGAAAGAACGGTTGGTTCTACGGAGGAAAAGTATTAAGCGTTTACTTCCGGAGAACAATGGTGACGGCCCGACGGTAAGCCCGACAGAAGAACGGTAGAAGTACTTTCAACAGAATAACCACGGTAAAAGCCCGGCGATCGGTTAGGCAAACGGAGAGGCTGACTGTAAATAACTGTACTCCTGAAAGAGTCGGAGTAAGAAATGTCTCTTCTTGAATAAACCCCTCTGCATCGACAACGCTAACTTTCCTCGGAGCCGTGGAGGAAAAAGCTCTGACTCGTGTTGAAAGAAATATCTAACTCCACTATCGCCGTAGCAAGACTCATTTACTTGTATACCTAACTCATGACCCGTCATTAAATTACAGTAAACATTGGGGTTCTTGCAAGTAATAGAACCAGTTTCAACCACGGGACGTGAAGCACGTCGTCAAGTAGTAGAACAGACTCTAGAATAATCATGACACCATTAATTATTTCTATAATAACAGCATCACACAATGCTATCGCGCCACCACGAAAACCTCCAACCTCCGTCTACGGGTACCACCGGTACCGTTGTCCAATACTCTAATCACATAAATAGGCTTAACAATGGCCGAAGGGCTCTATTGACTGCTACCACCACGTTTTGCCTAACTCATACCTATAATCAAATTCCAAGCACCACACGATACCCGTTGATAGCGGCTTATTATCTTATTACTCTACGGAATACTGTGACGCCCGACTGCTCAGTATGAGAATCATCATCGGAACGAGGCCAAGTATCTCAAAATTTGATAACATATTCGCAGGCTGGATAAACTCCAGTGTGATAGCCGTGAAGCCGTCGGTCTACCGGTACCAACCGGTATAATAAGCCATGGTTTGATTATCTTTTAACTTGTAGAAGGCGGGGGGGCATCGTCGACTACTCAAACTTGATATCTTCCAATCCACTATGAATGGAAGAGTGGATATATTAAGGCCGTCGAAAGTAATTCACTTAATACACTCTGATTCACATCAATCATAGCCTTTATCTCATAATAAGATATTGTTGCTTGGCGAACTTGCCCTATAAACTGCTTTATGTAAGCTCTGCCCAAACCACGGTAGTATAAAAATTTTGCCTGGAGACTATAATCAAAGTAGATCTTGATGTGGTCTGGATTGTTATAAATGTGGGTAGTTGTCGTTCGCTGGTCGCTACCCGGAGGGAGATGCCTGACGAGATGGCACTGTGTAGCCTTGGCTTAATCATCTTGTCTTCTCTCCCAATACCCATCCACTTCTGACCATACTATTTTATATATGTCCAGGTCCTTCTCTTGAACATTAACAAGCACTTCACACACAATTCATGAGGGTTCTTGTCTTGTCTGTCGAGGACTCTACACTCCAACATCTGCGGAGTGGCACGGTACGACATCTTTCTGCAACATCAAAAGTAAGACGAACATGCAGCGGATGTTATATACAGTAATTAAACCCGTACCGAGAAGCTGGATATCCAAATGTAGAAATAGGATAAGGCCAAGGAGACAAAATGGACGAGACAAGACAGAGGCAGGGCACCACCCCCGAAATCTGAGAGAGAATTTGAGATTCATCGGAACGAGCGGGAAATACACCGAGAAAAAAAGTGACATGGTTGCACCGTGAAGCTAAAAAAGGGCGAAAGAGAAAATATAATTATGCAAGGAGAGACACGAGAAGGGCACATTGTCCCCAACATGACCCTGGCGGTCAAATTGTGGACTTACAAAGGGGGGAGCTAAACCTGGCCAAGGAATATAAGCCCACTTAATACCCCCGCAGTACGAGCGACCGCGAAAAACGGCCCTGAGGCTCGCGGGGCCAACAATGGGGAGGGATAATAACATAATACTTATATCAACATATTCCGAATTCGGATCTTCCGAATTTGAACTTACGAATTCTGATCATCCGAATTCCAATCTTGAAAAAATCTTCACAAAATATTCAGCACAGTCATCCACCAAAGCTCCGAATGGCACAGTTAGTTGTACCAAAACATCCGCCAGATGCGATATATAAATATAGGTCGACAAATAATAGGCGAATAAGGGGGAAAAAAAAATATGTATAAATATCCCAATAAAAATAAAAATGGGGCCCCGAACTGAGACACAAAAAACTTAGCAAAGGATTCTGGACGCCAATGACGTCATATGGTTGGGCGTACCGATGCTAGCGTGGGAGCGCTACTTGGCATGGGCGCACCAAAATTTTTAATGTGGTCATAAGGGGTTCTGATGGCTTGTTTGAGCAACACAATGACTAACTTTTTATCTTTAACTTTTTTCTAGAAATGGAGAAACATTTTAATGCTTATATAGATATGGTCTACGTGTGACTGAAACCATTGTCAATAGCTTGGCAAGCTTGAAACTTTTTATACTTTTAATTGTTTTTGTTGTTTGTTACCAGCGAAAAACGTGTCAATAAAATGCTAAACTTTATCAATCCATGACTGAAACCCAATTTCAGCAGCTTTTCAAAGCTATAACCTTTCAATTTCTGTTTCACTTGTTTGTTTTCTTCTTAAAGAAATGCACAGATAGCTTATCTCAGACTGTAACTGAACCACCTTCCACAACTATTCAGCTTTCCATGCATTATGTTTTATGTTTGGTCTTACCATTTTTTAAATAGAGAGGTGAATAATTAACTTAAAAAAAATCTTATGCAGATCCACGTCAGACTGTGATTGAAACCACAGTGAAGCAGTACTTTCAAATCAACGTTTCATTTGCTTCTTGAAGAATGGATCTTTAAAAAGTTTGTTTCTTGAAGACATAGTAATAAAAACAGTTTAGGTCACATCATGCTGGACTAGCTCGTTGCCACCCCAATTCAAAGTGGACTACACTCAAATGTCAGATTATGAATATAGTCCACATATCCCTTATGTTCCTAGGGTAAATGAAGACCACAAGACGATATCCCATCAAAAACAGGAGGTTGCGTTATTTATCTTGTTAGAGCTAGGTCAATTTCCCCCTAAACACGAGGCAGGGGTCCGCTCTGTGATTTTTGAAAAGTGGCAAAAAATGGCATTTAGGGATGAAGGATATAATTTGCAATTGCGTTTTTGCCCACGTCATTTATAATAGTAATGGATAAAACAAATACCTACAATTCATAACATGCACTGTAAATATGTAAATTGGTAAACCTGCTCGTGGTTTGAGCATGTGTTCGCGAGCAATGTCCTGCACGAGATGTGCCACGCATATTGTTTGCATGCTTTATGCAAGTGTGTATGTGTAGTCCACCTTAGCGCAAATTCATTTCTTGCTTTTGTGTAGTTATCCTGACACTCTGGAGTGCATCTAACCTCTTTTGATGACCTGGACATTAAGCAATAAATAATTACATCATTAGTTTCTATAGTTAATGTTGGGTGATATCAGCACTCTTTGTCAAACCAAGTTATATGCCAAGCTGGTATATTAAATGTCTTCGTGGACTAGTTAAAGGGATTCACCCATGATACAACATGGTTCTTCAGGAATAACAATGATGGCCCGTTGCATCCATTATTTTTAATATGCAGTTAAATATACAAAGACACGTCAGGTGCAGAATCAAATTTTCGGAACATGATGACTCTGACAAGCACTCTGGTTTTAATTCAATTGGTCATCACTTTTGAATAATGCACGTTACTAGGAGCGCGTGTGAATGTATGTGTAAACTCATGTTGCATTTTGGCTAACAACGTGAGAGACACATCAACATTTTTACTCGCGACACAACCAGTTAAAATAACTATTGTTCTCGAACCACTAGAGTCCCCTGCTTTTGCAATCCACATTTCCTTCACTCCTTTTTTATTACTCGAACCTCGGATTACCTTTGCAAGTGACCCTTGACCTTGTATGGCCAAGTTTGGTTGCATTTTATGCGTTCTATTGCTCATAATAGTCCTACGTACCTACCATTGAATGCTTGGTTTCAAAATGTTTGAACACCAAATAATTTCATTTGAATATAACTTGCAAATGCTTGTACTTACTAAAGTCTTTATTTTAACATAAAATGGCAGCAACACTTTCAGTCAAGGCCTAAAACATGCATACAAAATTTTGACATGTCCTCGACCTTCATTTTCCACTTACAATTTCTAGGTAGCTTTCTGTGACCTGCATGCCCATTTCAAGGAAGTTGTCATTCTGGTAGTAGATGTCATGCCAGTATGAAGGATTGTTTTCCCTACAGAACTGCCAAGAACAACATAAAGATATAAATATGCTTGACATGGGCAAATGATCTACTATGGATATTTTTAAATAGTAGTATGCGGTACCAGTATAATGGTTCTTTTGCACACTGCGTGTTTGGCTTGTAACAACAAACAAACTAAAACAAAAGGCAGTTGTGTTTAAGAGTGAATGGAACATACATTGCCCATAAAGGACCTTAATAGAACCTTGGGGCACTCCTGCTTATATATTACCTGCATAAAGAGGCTTTGTGCTTGTGGATAATCCCTGATGCCATTAAGAAATCTCCAGAGGGTTTGTTTCACGCATCCGTTGCAGACCATGTGAACATGAAGATACATAAAAATATTACAATTAATTAAAAAAAAATGCAAAGTATTATAAGCGCTTATACATTAAGTCTCACGCACTTTATTTATTTCGTTGTCACTAGGATAACTCACATTTCACATATTGAAATTGTTGGCAGCCAATTATAACTGCGCACAGTAGACTACCACTAACAGCTCCCCATTTACAACCTTTGGCGAGTGAGACAAGCAGAATCTAGAATTTCGCGGTTCCGGCTTTCGCGCTCGCTATTTCAAAGAATATAAGCTTGGGCTGCCCATACCTTTGACCCTGGCACGTGACTTTGATCTCATCAACATATGAGGGATCGCATGGTGCAACCTATGACAAAAGTTGGTTCCAATTGAACTTCAAGTTTTTCAATTTAAGATCAATTTTCCATTTTAAAAGCCCATTTTTTCAAACTTGAACCCCACATGACCTTTGACCTTCCAAACATGACCTTTGACCTCATCAACATATGACGGATCCCAATGTGCACCTCTGCCGAAGTTTTGGTTTCAATGGAAAGTTTAAAACTTTTCATTGAGGTCATGTGGGGGTGCTGCAAAAAAATTAACAATTTGTGTACCACACATCCACACCGCACATTCCATCCATACACATGCACAACGGATGCTAAGTGGTCCTGCCAGCTATAGCTGGCCCCACAAAGTGTCTGCCCAGGACACAACCTGTAGCCACAGCGGGGCTCAAACTCACAATTTAAGAACCTGCTGCTACTACCTTAAATCCAAGAGTGTTTCTTAAGCCAAGGTCCAACTCTTGAAACGTCTCTACGGATTACGTAGAAGAAAGACTTGCTATCAATGAATATCGGTTGTTATCTGAACTCAATGAGTCATTTCCTGTTCGAGGAGGGGATGACCAAACAAAACAATTGACGAAGAACGGATGAGAAGTAGGACGTGCTGGGTTTGAGAGTGGAGGATCTACTCTTGCTACTGCTGCTGCTGCTACTACTCTACTACGACTACTACTACTACTACTACTCTACAATATGACATCAAAAGAAACATTTGTAACAAGCTGACCCTGCCTCCTGTTTCACAGTCTTCAATAAAGACTATCCTTTTGATGTATGCTCACTGTTACATTACTGCCCTTGCTCTACACGTGCTTGTTGCTATCTTAAACCCAAGTCTGTGCTCCACTTCTCTATTATTGCCTTTGTCAGGGCTAGTCTCAAGTCTCTCTCATGGTCATCAAGGTGGTACTTGCTCAGCAGCCCTAGGTTCATATTCCGTAACTGAAAAAGAACAAACAAATATTTTCGTGTCAGATATTGTTCTCTAACTCTATTTTTTTTTAAATATTTGTAGTTGAAATATGACATACATATTCCCTTCATAGGTGTGTCTCCCAATTTATGTGTTATACATGCAAGAGAGAATAGAGAAGAGAGTTTAAGTAGGGATAGGAGTGTGTGGAACACTTCCTTTGCCCATCCAAGATGCCCGCCAATCAGTGATGGGCAAAATTCAGAGACGTCACCAACCCCCAGGAATTTTGATAATAAAGGTGAAAATGCATATTCAAAATCTTTGTAAAAAAAACAATTTAGCAGCATTAGTTTTTATTACAACGCAATCCTAAATAAGTAAAATTCTTGTAATATTTCAAAATATTTGATTGGTATGTTTCATAAGAGGTAGGATGTTTAGCAGCCAGTCGCATATGTGATACTTGTGCAAATAAGGTTGTACCATGCCTCTGGGCTGTTCCCGGTTTAACTTCTTAAGAATGGGGCACGAACTACATTTATTTTCACTATTTTGGACAATATTTTTAAAAAAAAATCTTGCATAAAAATCAGTCAATCTTTTGCGATTTCTGAACACACCACATGCCTGACGATGCTCTTGGATGTCCAAGGATTCATTTTTTTAACCGAGGGTCGCATGTGCAAAAACAACGAGAATGTGTATTTTTCCATGCTGTAAAGTTTTATGTTTATGTAGAAATGGGCTCGGGCGTAACCTTTAAAAAAGACGTCCTCCTTTTGAGCTCCCTGAATCAAGATGTTTGGCACACGCTTTGTGTTAAAAAATTAAGAAAAAATGTGGATTCTAAAATCTCCTTACACTGACTGCCAAGTTTGGTCCTTCCACACTCCAAGCGTTTTCTTGGCTATCTCTGAGTAAGGAATCCTGGTGTGTCTCCCAGCTTTCTCTTGATGTCTTGGGGCTATCTCGTTCCCATCTGTATGTGGCTTCTGAAAACAACCTGGAGGATAGCATACATAATTAAACCTTTGATAAAACTTTGTGTGTGTGTTTTTTTTCCATATAGTGGATGTATTATGGGTGCCTCATTTTTGGTGAATACACACACAAGGTATGTAATAGAACGAAAGGTATAGAACAAAGCCGTATGTGACATAAGCATGTAATGTATCATTTATTGAAATGACTAATGACATGTGACCCCAAAATCCTCCAATAAGACAAGGATCTCACTTGGTGTTAAATAAATAAATAGCAAGCATGCAGTTCAAGTGTTATCAACAGAACTTCTGACAACCATACTTCGATTTTGGCAGGTGATTATGGAAGGGACCACTTAGATATATTAAATACACTACATGGACGAAATTGAATACTCTTTTAGGACCAAAACTGGGGGGTCAAGATTGTCAGAAATTTCTAAGGTAAGATTAACAAAATTTTACCAACAAATAATGAACCTTATAGCATGCCCAGTGGCCCAGAATACTGACTTTGCTCTCCCTCTCTGCATCTGGAAGTTTGAGATACCGGCTGACTTTCCATTGCTAGGCCCCACTGCCGTCGCACTATTAACCTATCACAAGCAAGCATGTTTGTTAAAAAAATCAATGTCACTCCATAAATTTTTAACTTCTAGAATCAGTAATCAATCAATCTATCAAATGGTTTTGTCAGTAAATATTAATTTTAAAAAAATACATCGGTCCTTGGCCCGCTTGTGTCACCTGCCGTCGCGGTAAACTGAATGATTAGGGCCTGACATGACCTTTCACCTTGACATGTGACGTTGGACCTCTAAACAAATGACTGTTTTTGCATGTAAACTCCGAAACCAAGTTGGGTTGGTTCCAATTGACTTCAACTTTTCATATAGGGTCAAGTACATTTTCAGCCTATTTTAAAACAGCTTGACCTAACATTCCTTTGACCTTGGTAGTGACCTTTGAACTCATCAACAAATGAGGGATCCCATGTGATACCTGTGACCCATGTCTGGTTTAAATCCATCAAGTATGAGATATTACAGGCTAATGTTAACCCATTTTTCACAACAGACATCACACAGACATCAACAACACAGTGGACAAAGTGATCTAAGTGTCTTCAACTGCCTTAGGGCAGGCGACACAAAAAATGAAAGAGTGGAAGATATTTTCATGGTCTACTTGTCACAAAAGACAAAATAAAAGAATTTCACATAAATTGAAACCACCACCTTTTTTTTTGTTAAAACTCTTTTTTTTACAATTTTTAAATGATTATCATGGGCGTACTCCTGACACTTTCAACACTTGCTTCCAACTATTATTACTATATGGCCCAATCTCAATCTATGTTATTTTATTTATTTAATTAATCATATTTTGACGGGATAACCTGCTCAACAGGGTTTATTTTCAGGAGGGCCCGTGAACGCATAAAAGTACAATAAAAAGACAGTTAAAAAAAAAAGTATATGCATCATTAAAAATTGAATAATATTACAAAATTGAAACAAATACAAAATTTACATGTTAAAAATTACAGATTTAAAGGGGGATGGCCCGAATTAAGATATAGTTTTTCATCTTGATGATTGGCCTTCACTCCAAAACCCCATCGTAAAGTTTTCGCGCCAATATTTCAATTCCGGTTGATGCTAGAGCTAAACGTGTTTAAGCCCATAGAGTACTGGTGTATTATTAATATTGGTCGACCAAAATGGGGCACGTTTTCGCTCATAACTTCCAACCAAACATCTTTTAGCTCTAAGAATATTTCACAGGGTAAATGAGAAAAATAGTGCTTTTCATCTGATACCAAAATTTGACCACTGCCGGTAAAAATCTGGGGCTTCTGTGGACTAGGCTCTTAGCGATCGGGCCATGGTACCTTTAAGCACTATCCAGAGTACCACCAAATTTATATAGAATTGTACACAGAAAATCTGTAAACTTCACTTCATGTAGCGCAAATCCTCACACAATCAATTTACGTAAAGATCCACATGGTTAAACTAAAATTGTTAAGAATTTGGGTAATCACAAAATCAACCACGTCCACAATACTGGTTGTGTAACCAGTTCCTTACACATATGACAGTTTAAAAACATATTTATAAAGTCCAGTATGTTCACAGCAATAACATCGTGACAAACTCACTGGCACAGATGGGGTGCTCGCCAACATACCTTAATATCGACGACACTTGCCCTGGTGACTACTCATGTGCAGAGTATCCTGCCCTGTACTGGGAAGATCAAAACCCCATAAGCCAAGAAGCTTGATCCAGCGTTAAATGCCTCCTGCCGCCGTCACAGGATGCCTCATCCATACCAACGTAAAATTTATACCTCCTAGCAGGAATTGCCCACCAGACATCCGTCGAGGCGTAGCGAGCATGCAAGAGCATAGCTGCCAAGGATCTAATGTGAGCAAAACCTATGTCTGGACAGAGGCATATGCTGCCAACCGCCTTAAGGGGTGATAGAGGATCATAAAGCTAACAGCCAGATTGGTGGTCTTTATGTTACAGATATATGGTAATTTCATTTATTTTCATCGGTGTAAATGAAAAATCTGAAATAACTAGAATTTCGCGCTTCTCGCTTTCGTGCCGCTATATACAAAGAATATAATCTGTGGGCCGCCCATGACCTTTGACCCGGCACATGAAACCTTTGATCTCACACCTAATGGAGGGATCCCATGGTTTCCCCTATGACACAAGTTTGTTCCCAATTGAACTTTAAGTTTTTCAATTTAGGTCAATTTGAACATTTTTAGCCCATTTTTCAACTTGACTCTCACTGAACCTTTGACCCTTCAACATGACCTTTTGACCTTTCAACACGTCTGTTGAACCTTCAACAACCCGTGTTGCCTTTCAACAGACCTTTGACCTTTCAACATGACCTTTGTTGATTTGACCTTTCAAACGACTTTGACCTTTCAACACGACCTTTGGATGACCTTTCAACACGACATTTGACCTTCAATACGACCTTTGACCTTTCAATCACCACGACCTTGACCTTTCAACACGACTTGACCTTCAACCACCTTTGACTTTCAACGCGAACCGTTGACCTTTCAACATGACCTTGACCTTTCCACTGACCTTTGACCTTTGACCTTTCAACATGACCTTGACCTTTCAACATGACCTTTTGACCTTCAACATACCTTTGACGTTTTCAACTGAAACCTTTGACACGTTTTCAACATGACCTTTGACCTTTCAAAACATGACCTAATCAACATATGAGGGATCTTATTGTGCACCTATGACAGAATTTTGGTTCCAATTGAAGTTCAACTTTTCAATTGGGTCATTTTAAAACAAACTTTGTGACACACACAGCCACACACACACCACACATAATACTCCAAACATACACATCACAACGGATGCAAGTGTCCTGCAGCTATAGATGGCGGCACACAAAAGTTTTTGAGTTTTTTGAGGATGACGTGTTCAAAATTCGCATTTTCCGGGAAAATTTGTACAGAGCTCTAATGGGGAAATGAGAAAAAGACGCCATTTTCATCATAAAAATAAACATCTGACGGCCAGATTTTTTATTTTGAAATTAGTTAAAGTCCATATGCCAGGATCTTTAGGCGCAATAAAAGAGGAGGTCACCGACTTAGTTGCTCCTTGAACCTGAAAATGTACCCCAAATACCCTTTTTCATTTTAGTGCGTCTGGGTTCCGTTGTGGGCCACATTCTTCGCGTACCTACCACCAATATACACTCGCCAAAATTGTGAGATGTTTCTATTTTATACTGTATACTACGATGATCCAACTAGTGCATTTTGTGCTCAAAAAATCAATCAACACCCCTACTGCACATAAAATTTCGGTGCGCACACGCCTAGCAGCTGTCCCACGCTAGCTCGGTATACGCCCAACCATAAGACGTCACTGGCGACCAGAATACTTGCTCATTTTGTACCTTCCCCAAGGCTCCACTTTGGGGAAGGGCCCTGGATGAGGGTTACTACTTGGTCATTCGAAGTCTAACATGGTATAAAATAGAAACAATCTCACAATTTTGGTGAGTATATTCTATTTGTATGCATTCTATTACCTTAAGAAATGAATCCACCTAGTGCATACTGCCACACTGGTCACTAGGTGAGGAAGTGGAGCCGGTAGTCTCAGAGAGCGGGTTTCTCTCAATGTGTAGCTGTTAATGAAGCTGAAAATAATTTTTGTCCCCATGCCAAATAGCCATATCCATAAATAATGATAGATTCATAAAAAACATCAATATCAAGTACAGATAATTATAACCGGCATCCTCACCTTATGACTGTTATAAGATGCATGGCACCCCTCCTCTTTCCTCTGACTGCTTTGCTGACAGGATGTTTTTGGCCACGTTTGGTTACTAGTAAGGACGTCCTTCATATAATATTTTGAAATGTAGTCGCGTCCTTCCATCCTGCTTGCTTTCCATAATTCAGAATGTTTATCCTAGTGGAAAAGCCCCAGATGTTTGCCTGACTTTTTCTCTCAAATGACATGTGGGTTAAAGGCGATGTTCTGTCCATTGACGAGGCTTTCACTTTTAAGCTCAGAGATGATGGAAGTGACCCCGCGTGATAATGTTTGTTTTGTTGGGTCAGGTTTTCTTGAAGGTTTTTATGTAGTATAAAGAGTTGGTCAGAAAATTGAAGAATCCATAGATTTCCTCAAAAAGTCATTGCGGTGGTAATAAGTCGAGAGCCTCTGACTGGACACCAGCGTTTACCATCCTCAGGCTCACCAGTAACACTGGGTATTCTGGAAGTACTATTGGTTGAGGTGCATAACTGATTGTCTGAGTTTTAGCCATGACACCAGCCACGAGAAATTAGAAAAAAGTTTTTTTTACCATTGTGCGAGTCCGAATCCAGATCTCATATAACTTTTGTCGGTATATAACGCATGAATTTCGAAACAGACCTTCCTGTTAGAAAAGCGGCCCATAAGGAGGAATCTGTCTTTCTTGTCAAGTAAAGGAGAGTGGCGTTGTCCAAAGGTTCAAACGGTTCGCCGGCGTCGTACTGGAGGACGTATGGAAGACCATAGGAGTGAGTTTCCGAATAGTTGGATGTTTATTTAACATTCCTTTAAAGAGATCCGAGAGACCCTTATCTCTCTAATCATGTCCGGGCTATCGTGGATAGTAGAAATGGCATACAGGTAGTTCCTAATATTCGAAGCTGGCAATTTTCTTGAAAAGGGACGTCAGGAAGTTAGCCACGTTTCCTACAGATGCAGTATGTGCGGATCAATCTTATGTTTTCTTGCACCAGAATTGAATCGTCGAAGTCGGCCATTGTAGATAATGGAGGTAGACTCCTTCGTGCTCCCCGCCCCCAGGGAGGCAGCTTCTTCTGAAAAGCCCTTGCGTTGAAGGCCGAGCTTGAGAGAGGCAACACAGTCAAGTGTAGAGACTTAGTCTTTGGAGCGACACTCTTTTGTTTCTTTCCGTCCACCAATAGATTTTGCCTTAAAGGAATATCTTGATGGTTCTTCCAGCTGCTGACCAGCCTCAAAAACCAAACCTGACGTGGCCAAAATGGTGCTACCAGCAGCATCTTGCATGACCTTGATTGCTTAAACGTTCGCATACTTTTGTCAAATTGTTATCGTGGAAAGGCGAATGCAATCAGGTTCTCCCCAACTTTTGTAAAGCAGTCTATCCACCCGGCTTCCTCGTCCGTTTCCATCCACGTGCAGTATGTTGGGAGTTGGTGATTTTTCTGTTCCACACGATCTACATGGCCTGTAAGAAAGTTTTTGAAAAAATCATCTGGCATATGCGGCTGTGATGCCACTCCACGGTTGATTCCGAGTAACTATCATCTTGGCTATTTCCCTCTTGAAAAAGGCGTCTGCGATACAGAATACTCCTGGGAGATTTTCCCGCCTTGAGGGTAATTGAGTGATACTGGCCCCAAGAGATGAGGCGGATGGTTGTAGTGCAAATGAGGATACTCTTTGTCCCTCCTGGGTGATTTATGTACAACACAGTGGAATTGTCTGATCTGATTTTCACTGACTTCCCAAAAATCATTTGTTGACCCCTGCTTTAGAGCGTGGTAGACTTCTAGCAACTCTAGAACATTTATATGGAGCTTTCTTATCATCTTGGACCATACTCCCTTTAATCTGTGGGATCTCATGTAAGCTCCCCATCCTGTCTTCGAAGCCTCTGTTGTTATAAGAACTTGATGAGGACTCCTG
>JAMKCH010011243.1:0-28557 GCA_023653785.1 Ophioderma brevispina | reverse complement strand
AGATTCACCCTTTTGCCAAATTGGTCGAATGATTATTAGAAGCTTAGATTACATCATGGATCGATTTAAGATTTCATGATCACAAAACAGAAAAGAATTTCTCAAAAGGTTAAACAGGTGCGTCCATTTTTGGTGCTTCCATTTTCCTTCAGATGTCCTGACGAAAATGGAAGCATCCATAGAGTTGTACAGGAGTGCGTTACAATTTTGGTTGTGTTCCCATTTCCCGTCAGACGGCCTGAACGAAAATGGAATCATCCCATAGAGTTGTACAGGATGTGTAAAAAAAGTAAATATTTAATCACTGTAAAGGGTTCAGTAGATACACCCTTTGCCAAATTTGTTCGAATGATTACTAGAAGCTACATTACAATAATGGATCGATTTAACATGTTTCAGATATTACAAAAAAAAAGAAATGACTTTCTCATAGAGTGCTTCCAATTTCGTCGTGCTTCCATTTCCTGTCAGTATCCTGACGAAAGTGAAGCATCCATAGATTTTGTAGCAGGATTGCTTCCAATTTCGTCGTGCTTCCATTTCCCGTCAGACGGCCTGACTAAAATGGAAGCATCCATGGGTCTGTACAGGAGTGCGTCCATTTTCCATCAAGCGTCCATCTTCCGTCAATACCCTGACGAAATGGAGCATCCATGTTTGTCAGGAGTGCCTTCCGTGTGTTTCGTCGTGGCTTCCATTTCCGTCAGACTCCTGAACGAAACGGAAGCATCCATAGAGTTTGGTACAGGAGTGCTTCCAATTTCGTCGTGCTTCCTTTTTCCCGTCAGACGGCCCTGGACGAAAAGGGAAGCACCATAGAGTTTGTACAGGAGTGCTCAATTTCGTTTTGTGCTTCCATTTCCCGTCAAGATCGGTCCACGAAATGGAGCATCTATAGAGTTGTACAGAATGCTTCCCAATTTCGTCGTGCTCCATTTCCCGTCAGACGGCCTGACGAAATGGAAGCCTCCGAGAGTTTTTACCGGAGTGCTCCAATTTCGTCGTGCTTCAATTTCCCGTCAGATGGTCTGACGAAAATGGAAGCATCCAGAGAGGTTGTACCGAGTCAAAGAAAGGAATCTTTAATCCTTGTAAAAGGTTCAGTAGATATACCCTTTTGCAAATTGGTTGAATGATTATTAAGAAGCTTACATTGCCAATCATGGATCGAATTTCGGATATCTCAGAAATGTAAGCATCCATTGACTTTGTACATGATGCGTCCCCTTTTCTTCGTGCTTACATTTCCCTCAGATACCCTGACGCAATGGTGCATGCATGAAAAATTGGTACGGAGTGCGTCCTTTTCCTTCAAGAGTGAATTTTTCTCGTAAAATAATACAAGTATTTGCGCTGAATATATAGCTCAAACTAGACTGAACCAGTTGAGGTGAGTTTATTTTTGTGACCTGATAAAAACTTATAATTAGGCCCTACATGTATATCACATTCTCGATTTTTTCTAAGTGACGTTTGAGACGATCCCTTTCTTTGCGTCAGATTAATCACATGGGCAATAATGTGGCTGCCGATTACATTTGAACTTCCTAGCGCCCCTTGATGATGCATCAACTAGTAATAGTGCGCGTAAAATGGATCCATCAACCCAAGCAAGTGTATGTGGATGTACCCAAATACCATAAGCAAGATGCCAACACCATAAGCAGTCTCCGTTACACATTGAAGTGCTTCCAATTTCGTCGTGCGTCCAATTCTCGTCAGAACCCCGGCCTAGTAATAGGTTGCCCGTTCGAGTCCTGCCAAGCGCACATGTGTTTTTTCAGCACTTGTGTGCGTTGACCATCTCCAGGAAAAGATTAATATAGGTTCAGTTTTGAACTACCTACCATTCTCCCCAAACGTGGATGTATTTAGTGTTGTGCGCCCGAAACTCTCGGCGAATTGACTTCGTGCTACCGGCAGCCCGTTTTGCAAATCAGCTATGATCGAAGCATTGGTTGACAACGTTGCAGTTTTGGATATCCAATAGCACAATCATGCAATGTTTGCCACCGTAAAGGCTTGGTTGAGTTTTTCGGATAAGAGCGGTCATTTCAGACGGTTGCGTGTTGGGATTCCAGGTTGCGCAAAATTCTATCCAGGTTGCGCAACGTGGATTGTTGCGCTATTTGATTCTTGCAAGCCGTGTAATCTCTCACATTATCATTGTGAACAGCCCCAAGAACCGACTTTCATACCGTTTTTGAATTGCTTTTAAAACTTTTTTTGAATTAGTTCAGATGAGATTTTGTTACTTGAGCATTTCGCTCATTAGCTGTATGGATTTTGTTTCGAAAGGAATAGTCATTCTAAATGTAATTGTCGTCTTATCAATAATTATGAGATCAGGTTTCTGAGCAGTGGGTATTTGGTGGAAGGGGCCTGGTCCGTGTACCAAAAAAACCGGGTAGATCAGCAAACTATGTGAAATTACACATAAATCTGAATTTTCAAGATTTCGCTTTTCGTGTTAAACCACTGACGACCTCTAAATTTTGGGGATTTCTTTGCCGCCACCGCCGCCTATTCACCCTGAAACATCGACGATAAAGCATTGTTAGCGGGGGGGGGGGGGCGGGTATTCACATCCAATTATATATCAAAGATCATTACTGAATTAAATTTAAAATTCCGTCCCAATCATTCGAACCAAGAATCCTGAATAGTATTTGTCCATATCACAGTTATTGTGCTATCATATTAGCTGTTAAGATAATAGCCCACCTGATTTCTTGTTTCCTTCTAGCAAAGCAGTGTTTAAGACATTCTGAATTCAATGTGGCTTGCCTACACTGATTTACTCTTCTTACTCTTAAAATGCGTATGCATTTCCATTGATAACGCTATGCATGTCCCACTTGCAATGCAAAAACTGGGGTGCTAACTTTAACACCATGGGTGTTACTTTTAACTCCCTCCTGGATTCAATAGGGGACCGCACCACCCACTGGTGTTAGATTTACACCTTTTCGGTGTTAAATACCACCTGTTGTGTTATATTAAGACAATGTTGGTTTTAGGTGACACTGCTTGGTGGTAATTTTTACACCACAGTCAGTGTTAATTATTTTTTTTAACACTGCCGGTACCAAATTGACACTACTGGTGTAATTTAACACCTCCTGAATCAATACGGGACCACTCCCGGATTAATTAACACCAAACTTTGATGTTAACATTTAATTTGTAACGTGTGATATTTTAGTAAACAGCTTGATTTTTGTTTATTTTTTGCTTCTATTGTAACTGCTTGCCTCTAAAAATCATAAACACAGACCACCAACATGCATAATTAAAATTATGCACAATAACGAGTGTTAAATCCTATAATTATTAAAACACCAGAACTAACACCAACAAGCTTGACGCGCCTGGAGTTAAAATTTTAACACCCCAGTTTTTTGCAGTGCACTCGCTATTCCAGAGTTTTCACTCAAGTTGCAGCTAAATTCTAACAGGACGTTGTTCTGAATAACCTTAACCTTCAATGAAAATGACCCCCCCCCTTTCTGCTTTCAAAGCGACAATGAAGATTTTCAAGAATATATGATGATATGACTAGGCCTTCCTTTTGTTTCCTCATTATCTATTGTTATTTCTTTTGATCAAGGTTCGTTCACCCGACCGTTGCACGATGTATTACACTCACTTATTACGGCATTAAAAATTGGTCTTAACTTTACAACTTTTAGCTAATATGCTGCCCCTGGTTTTAAGAAACCAGCTTTTGTTTCCAGATGACTGTGGGTGATTGATGATACATTGGATTGATTGAAATATTTACAAAGAGCAATAAAACTATCCTCTGATTTCTCCTCTTTTCACCAAAATACAGGCCCTTTAATTTAAAAAATTGTAACAATCTCACTTTAAGTGAACTATACCGTCTCAACCCACGGCCGAATGGTGGTCTGAAATCGCCAAAAAAATTATCCAACTTATCAGAATCACTATCTATCTAATGGCAGAATTTATCAGAATCACTATCTATCTAATGGAATTAAAAATCTCCGCAAGTGTGGTCAAAATCACCTATGTCATTTTCCACAACTTGATGTTGTCGTTTATAACAGTAGCGCTTGTTCAATTGAACTTTTATACAAGCAAATTCAATATGTGCCGATGTCTCGATTTAAAAAAAAGGCGGCGAGAAATGTGCTAATCTTTCCTATTGACCTACTACAATAAGATGTAATAGTCGACGTGGGACTTTAAACACCCATAACGTCCCTTTGAAAATAAAGCAAAGAAGATGGAAAATGGCGTAGCCGGGGGGTGTCGGGCACGTTCCCCCCACACTGTTTCAAAGTTTCCGTAATTTACGGAAATTTCTGGCAGCAGTATTTCCAGTCATTTTCAGGGAATTTACAGAAATTTTGTCAATTAACGGAAATTTGACAGTAATTTTACAGAACTTTGTCTCATATTATGGGAAAAATTGTATTTTAACAGAATTTTTCCGTAATTTAAAATTACGGACCAAAAAAAGTCCGGAAAATATTGCTGCCAGAAATTTTTGAAATATTTCCGTAAATTACATTTTTTATGTTTTTTGTTTTTTATTTTTATTGTTTTTGTAACAGATTTTTCCGTAATTTAGGAAAATCTGTTTTCTTATTACGGAATTTTAACAGTGCAGACAATTATGTTTTGCGTCAGTAAATTACAGTCCGTCGGTACATTTTGCTTAAAATTTTTTTGATGAGTTTGTGCATGTACTATGAAGTACTTAGTACAACTGGCATAGCTACATTAACATGATTTTCTAGTGGTATAAATTTTTTTTATATTGTCTCCGCCCACGGCCACGCTTTCAGATTAAAAATTAAAAACAGCCTTATTAAATCAAATTTCATATTATTTTCATGTTAGAGGCCAGAAAAAGAGAATTGAAGGTGCCTTAACTCAACACTAATTGCAACAGTCAATTCCACAGAATTGTATTGAGAATACCTTAAAAACAAAATATTCAAAAGTCGACTAAAATCAAAGGAGCTGGAACATTATTTTTAAGGGGGTACCGGTGTATAAAGGGGTCAAAATAGAAAATGTATTCAAAACGCGTCGAAGGTATGCCAACATGTTTCGTTACATTTCCAGGATTTTAAAAAAAGGCATAGTTTGCCAATCTGCAGGTTTGTAGTTAAATGAGTTATGAGTCAAAAAACAGGCTTCAAGGTCACAATGGGGGTAAATTTTCAGATATATCCGTTCGTTATAAAAATGGTGCAAATGTTCGTCTAATAGGTAGCAGAACCCGAAAAAGACTGGTTGACACCCATCTATTAATATTCGTTGCATAATTGGACGGCAAAATGTGACTGGGGGCCTACAGGTCTATGGAGGGTCACTAGTATAGCTCTGTGTAATTCTTATAATAGAAAGTTCAACCAAAGAAGAAGCTATTTACATTTACTTATCTAGTGGAACAAATTTAACTAGTTTACACCAGTAACGGATCAAAATCGGAACCATTCTTAGAATTTTACCCCAGGATGACCTTGAACTGTTATGAGCCTATGTACTAAAACTATATAATCGTAGATAGGGCAAAACTATACCTTTTTAAACCGTAGGAGTAGCCCAATAAATGGTCTGTCAGTTAAATAAAATTCGAAAAATTCTAATTTTTTACCCCTGTACAAACGTTGCCCCCTTATTTCTACATGTTCCCCTAGGTTGATTTTGGTTTAGATTTAAGTATATTATTTTTGGACTATTTCCGAGTATATTAACACCAAAAATTGTTTCTGTTGCAAGTTTGGTGTGGGTCAAATGATACAATTATTGGGACTATTATCAAAACGTTTGTTTGCAGTGAAAAGGTATTTGAACATTTGTCCAGTTGTACTTTAGGTTTTAAAAAATCAACAAAATGGCCATTTGACAGCAAGAAAAGAAAATGCAGCAAATCTGTAAAATTACAAACATTTACTAACAGGAAATGTTAAACTACAAATATCTCTATCATTGAACTTGTGTTAGTAAAAAATTTCCATCTTCAATTTATAACTGACACAAGCAACATGTGAAATTAATTATGCGACATCTATTACAGAAATTTATTTCTATTTACAGTTCAAAGCGGTGAATCTTTCAATCAACTCATTATGTTAATAAACAAAAATTGAGAGATTGGCGATGATGTAAGTTGGTTTGATTAAAGTTTGTTAAAGCCCGATGTTGTATTCCATTATGGCGGATGGCTGAATAACGCTTAGTATAGCGAAAAGTCTACATCAGTCACTATGTCAATGAACTTAAATCGCTAGTTGGTACTACACCAAGAACCTATTAGGGTATGTTGTTATAAAGGCTGGTAATGGTGTTCTAATATCCCTTGAGTCAACCAATCCACATTTGTTAAAGCAGTGGACAAGTTGGTTAGTATGAGGGAGCACGGTATAAATAAGACCGATTCAGGGCTGGATCGATTATGACCAGGTAGGGCCCACTTGACCTTGTGTAATAGATAAAGGATGAGAAGCACACCGTTATGAAAATAACGGTGTTTTGATAGGGTTGGTGAGTCGTTAGACTCGGTTGAGCCTGTTAGACTTAGACGTCGGAATCTAACGGCCAAGCCAGACCTAATCAAAACTCCATTATTTCATCACGTGTGTTTTTTTCTGCCAGGCAGAAGATAATCCTGAATTGACCAACCCTCATGCAGTGGTTCACAGTTCTTATTGTGTGTAAACAGCCCATACCATTGTTACACTTCTCAGCTGTTATGATACTGATACTGCCTGTTGATTCAAGAGTCTCATATTTCATGCATGACCATGGTCAGTGATATTACATACCCTACTTGCACCGCTAGTGATAGTGACATTCCTGCTTGCACTAAATGCGACTAGTCTAACCGAAAGGTGGTAGCTATGTAAACCGTTTTTTGATGGTTGGGTCCGATGCAAAATTTGCTTGACAAATTAATAAACTTTAGAATGACTTCTATAGCCAATTATATCCAAAATTAATACTTCAAATTAAATATACAATGTGGTACAGAATTACATTGTTTGTATGTATAATTATGTAACATGATGAGCATGAACTTATTGCATCACGAGCCTAATATTTCATGTGGTTAAACAGGCACACCTGTGTGCAGCAAGGTATGACAGGTATTAATAACAATAGTGATTTGGCCTTTGACACTAGATTAAGAGTTACCTTAAGGGAAGTATGGTAAACGAAGCTTGGTGTTCCCTGCAATGTGAGTTCTACTCAAATAATACCAGATGTATCAGAAAAAGTAACATGAAACTGAATTGCTTTTGTTTCACAAAATTAATATTATGAGATGCCTTGTATAGTATTCATTACAATATAGTTGATACAAAACTCAATTTGTTTTTCATTTCACAAATGTGCCTTAAAATGCAGAAGATTGTCCCTTTTTAAGGACCGTGACTTGGTAACTCTTTATCTTACCAACGTCGAGGACAAGAACTCAAATAGATTTATAAAATTTAATTAAAATTGAGAATACATTTCGGTTTTTTAAGCTCTGCAAGCAGCGTTAATTTTTTTTTTTATTAAAAACACCAATGTTGCGGTTTATAGTCGAAAATAGGTTTACTCTTCTGGAGAGATAATCTTATGGTTGGGGAAAGCCTGATCTGAGTTAAAATGGAAATGGTCCTATCTGTGAAAAGATTTTTCCAGTGACTGGTTAGTGCCGTGTCTAATGGTTATTAGGCAGGTTTGGTATATTAGGTAAGTACATTCAAATAACCGGACCCCGGATCTGACCCGCGAATTTCTAAGGTTTTTGATACAGAGTATCCGCGGCCGACACTAACGAATGTTGGTTAACGCAGGTTAGTGACTCAAAAGTTTTAGCTTAGAGTTAATCTTATTGAGGCAATTCTTCTTAAATAGGCTCTGTCTTACAGCTATATAACAGCCACTCAATCGCGCTTTGTATAACGAAAACAAAGACGAAATTCCTTTTTTATACTCTTCCACCAATTATTTTTAATTTCTGTTCAGTATTGGCGTTAGGGTATAGTATTTTCATCGTACAATTCTAAAGTAAAGACAAAATATTTAAATTGTCTTTTTTAAAATAGAAAAAGATTTCCCTTGACTGAGGCCACTATCTTGGCTGAGTCGTAGTCTCGATATTAACCAACAAGCAGATGGTAATCCGACAATCACAATAAGCTTTGATATTGAGTCCACCGGTTCTTTCATCGCTGATTATTTCAACAATAAAAGAGCAAATGTTTCATGGGCACCTGGCCCCCGTTCCCTCCCCCTTTAACGGCCACCCCTTTTCCCCAAACCCCTTCCCCTCCTCTCCCCTCACCTTCCCTTTTCTTCCCGTCTTCCCGCATTCCTTTCTGATTTTTATTTATTTTATTAATAATAAGAGCATTAATTCAGTTATTTTTCCTTATCTCACGCATCATTTATTATTTCTTATTTAAATACATATGCATTTTTTTGTTATAAACATCTCTGCTATTATTTAATGCATTTATTATTATTTCACAATTCCTCAGTTTGTTTCATTATTTTCTTTTCAATGCTCCTTATTGGTCATTAATGATCTGTTTGAAAATAACAAAATTCCTTGTGTGAAAAAAATTTTCAGTGACAGTAGTGCGTGACGAGAGGAGTTTTGCCCTTCGCCAATATGCCGGACAAAAATTTTCACATTTTGATCGCTATCTGTGTGTAGAGGTCAGTGGTAGGGCCTAGGCAAAGCCCAGTGATCCCTGGTTTTTATAATTCTTATAATATGATGCAGATAGAACCTCAGAAGCGAGCGCTCAGACTGTCATATTTGCCAAAATGCATGCAAGAATTCCATAAATTATCGTTTGGAAATCCCAAATGCCCAAATCCAGCAGATCGTGTCCGGCCCCGCTAGTTTAAGTCGTATTTATTCTTTCTACTTTGATGACAGCTTTGGTCAAAAAAATGTTTGTTTGCCGTAATCCTCGCTTTTACGTGTTAAACCAATGACAACGTCTAAAATTAGGATTTCTTAGCCGCCCTTCCCTGAAGAAATTTTGAATTTAAAAGGGCGCCATCTATTTATTATTTTATTTAAAAATATTTATTTATCGTATTTAATTATTCCAAGCATGATTTTTAAAATATCAGCACAACATTATCATAGGTTTAATGTTAGAAAACAAGTACATAAAAAATAAATTTGCGAGAAAACAAAATATCCAACAAAATGGATAATTAAAACAAATTCTTTGTTGAATATCGGACTACAAATTAAATTTCAGTATTTTGGTCAAGTTCCCGTCGATTTTTATCTCCGTAGGAGTTAATGGTAAGAACGAAAAGGGGGATCAAATGAGGGTCGGAATTTTTTAAACCTGTCAGACTATAGATTTTCAATAGCTGTCAAAACGTACATACGCGTTTGTCTATAAGAGCTTCGCTTCGCGCTCGCTTATTATATACCGGTACATTGCTATGCACCGCCATGTTGGCGAGTGCCACTGTTGTAAAAATGTACTTCAAAAAAAATTAAATAAGTTTGATTTTATGTGTTGACCTACTGTTCCATATATATACGAAGACAGAGCCGAGACTGTGGGACAGTCTACAGCAATGGATTCATCAGAAGAGAATAGTCATTCCATACTTATAATATTTATGTTAGAAGAGATCAAACCTCGGAAAAATTCACATTAATAGCTTATCAAGTTTTCTGAGAAATGAAAGCAATCGACAGAAATCTGATTGTTAAATTTAGGTACGAGCAAAATTGCGTGTATTTATCGCGTAAATTGGCACGACTACATATTGCAAAGGTTTAAAGAAAAACCTTTGAAAATTGCAGATTGAGTCTAGCCTGTACCATTTTTTCATTTGCAAAAAGATAAATTTCCAAAAAAAAAGAAATGCACATGTTGGTTAAAAAAGCAAAGATTAAGTGAATGGTTGACTCATTTAGTCTAATAATGCTCACAGAAAAAAGCGGGTGAAAAATGCCGACAGCCTATAATCTCTAACAAAATGTATGAAAATGACCCTAATCTTAACCCTCGTCTTACAAGGGGGGTGGCGTACCACTAGTAAACTTTCCTTCGATGCACTAAAATGCCAAAGCCCGCGGGCACTTGTATTCAAAAGTGATATGATGCGTGAACAAGGAAACAAGTAAAACGGGTCCCTTTTTTCCAAAGGCGATGTACGCATGTACATTTAACCCTGGAGCTAGCACCTTTGGAAACAGATCTCAAGTACAAAAGGTTGAGTGATTAAATAGTGGACAGACTGACAGGGACCCCTGAAAAAGTGATTCTTAAGTGCCGCAAATGGTGCTTAAGGAGAGGGGGGGGGGGCAAAACCAAAGTTTGTCCAGGGGTCAAAATTTGTAAATTGATCAATCATGTTGACAAAGCACAAAATGTTATGTTTACACCATAAGATCAGAAAAGGTATATAGTTTGTAAATATGTACAGCCTAAAGTTTCAGCGTTATAGGTGAAACAGCAAAAATCAATAAAAGGTTAAATTTCAGTTGTGCAGGCGTCAAATTTTAAAATTGCTCCGAGTGGATAAACAATGGGACACAAATTATTGGTGGAGCTTCATTAGGATAAAATTAAGAGGAATAGTTTTGAGTGTCTCAAATGCTGCGTAAGAAAGTGGGGGGTAACAAGATCAAGCCCCATGACTGCAATGGACGTGACCCTTTCTGTGCCCTACATCGGAAACTTAAGCATTTTTAAGACAGTCAAAACTATCCTTATTTTAATCCTATGAAACTCCACCATCATATGCCCCATTTTTATCCAAATCATGATCCAACTTTAAAATTTGAACCCCTTATTACAACTGAAATTGACCCTATTATTGAATTTTTGCGTTTTTCTCCTATAACTCTGAAAACTTGGCTTGTCATATTACAAACTCTCTTTTTGAATCCTTATGGTTAGCCACATAACATGGTGTGCTTTTCAAATGTTGGATCAGTTTACAAATTTGACCCCTGTACAAACTTTGTTTTTGGCCCCCCTCTCATTTAGGCACAACTGCACTTTAAGAATCACGTTTCCAGGGTTTCCGGTCAGTCTGTCAACATAGTAACACTCAAACCTTTTGTACTTGAGATTTGTGTTCAAATATGTGCTAGCTCCAGGGCAATTGATTAGGGTGTCAGGAACGCAACATTAGAAAAAAAAAGGGTATGTTTTGTTTTTCTTATCCCTGAAATGGTTGGGGGTAGGTAATTAGGATATTACAGGTGCAACGAGAGATTTCCATAAATAACAAGTGTCCCGAAAAATATGTGAAAATTCTGATTTTGGGCACTGTTAAAGTTTTATCAAAAAATAGCCCCATCTGTGGGGTAAAATTTATTACACATTAGTATGTACAAAGGGAACTCGCATGCCAGTGGAGTAAATTCTTTAACAAACCATGTGGGTGGGGGTACTAATCTTTTACAATTCAGTGGGCGTAAATTTGTACTCAACTATGTGTACTTTTTAACCCAGCGGTGATGTGTAAAAAAGTTGACACCAAACGGCATGACGAGTTCCTTCTTACACGCATTGGCGTAGGTCAAAATTTACACGACAGGATTTTGGGTTTAAATTTCTACAACAGATGTGTTAAAAATAACACAACGGCTCGTTGCAGTTCCCTTTTTACAATTCGTGCGGGTACTTTTGGTACTCAACTATGGTACTTTTAACACAGCGGTGAGTGTTAAAAGTTTACACAACCAGTATGCAAGTGCCCTTTTTACACAGTGACGAGGTCAAACTTAAATGAGGTATTCTCTTGACACCATATTTGCTACGTATGTGAGTAGATTTTTGCTCAACAGTTGAGTAACATGTTTTGACTCCACTGAGGTGAGCATACTGTGTGCCCAACTGTTGAGCAAACATTAATTTTTTACTCCAATTGAATTGAGTAATTACTTTGGATGCAGGTTATAAACATAGATGTTTTTCAATCAGAAAGCAGGGCCGCTTGCACGGCAGGTCAATAGGCTATTCGCGCCAGGGACCTGTTCCTCAGAACAACCCAAGCATGCATAGAAACAAAAGAATCACCTGCAGAAATACGAAACTGTTCAGGTGAACAAGGTGAATGTATTGTATTCTTCTCTGCTTGGTGATCTGGAGGGCAACAAAAAGTCCCCCATTCAACAGATTTGCTCTGTGCAAGGGCTCTAATACAGGTTGCCTCACCAGGGGGGTAAATGGCTTCGTTTGTAGTTGTCCTCCAGATTTTTGACGTGATTTTCTTGCAAGTCGTGTAGTCGTCGAGTCGTGCACCAGTAAAAGGGATTGGTCATCAAAATTGTAAGATAATTGGAAATATCATTTCTGGCCATAATACGACTCATAATTTACTGAGCATATAAGCAAATCCCCTGCATTTGAATACACAGCGCTCGCAGTGATACTCGGTGAAAGGTTGCCAAATTCAGAAACTTGAGAATGAGGTACCGTAGACATATTCCGGTTATGCCGGAATCTCACGAACTTCACAATCATGACAAGTCCTTGGCATTACCACAAATAATTATTAGTATATTGATTATAAGTTTTGTGTGATAATCAGAATAACCAACATTTCCGCGACACCCCAACTTGTCATCTGCCATTGATGTGTCCGCGGCAATTCTTGCCAGGGCGGCATTTTACCTCTGCTGTGTAACTGTTTACACACGAGGTGAGTTTTTTTACCAGTTAGTTTCAAACATAATGCTTTACAAAGAACGTGGTAATATGTCACGGGAACACACCTGTTGATCCTTCACAGCTTTTAAACACTCACGCGGGGACCGAGAAAAAATCCATGGTTTAACTCACTCTGTGTAAGGAATTTGTACCCCGCATCAGTACCCTGCTACAAAGTACCCCGTTTTTCCGCCCATTTTTGCATGTGTTACTTTGGACAAAACTGTGAAATTCCGAATTTTGGGGAAAATACGAAATTCAGCCTAGGTTTTTCTATTGAAATAAAGCATTCACAAAATCACCTTTTGTTTTCTTTAAGTTATTTCGTAACCAAAAATAAACGGTAGGGATCTATGGAGCGTCTAATCTATATTGAATTCAATACATATCACAGAAAATATGGAAAGAATTGAAATCTCTCGTTGCCCATTCAAATCCTCAATATTACTCTAAATCGGAAGTAAAGCAAAGCAAGATAATAAAGGGTATGTCTCAAAACTCATGCAATTGCCTTTTTGTGTAGCAAAACAGACCAAAAACTACTTTTTAGGGGTTGTTTTAATTTAGTCGATGGAAATGGAAATACTTGTGTAGGGTGACATTTTATAAGTCCATGTTCACCCATCAATCCACTTTGAATTACAACCCCCCCCCCCCCACCAGCCCCGGGCAAAAAGACTTTTGTCAATGGTGTCTCATCCTTTCCGGTAACCAGGTCTTTTTAGCCGAAACAAGCGTCAAAGCGACAAAACATGTCAAATGGGGTGGGGTGGTGACATCAAGGAATAATTGTACGGTACACGTTATTAATATTTCTGCACAGTACGATTCCAAAACTTCTATGTTTATGTAAACTAGTCCTTGGCCATCATTTTAAGATGGGAGATCTACCTACATGGCAATAAATGAACTAGACTGCAAAATTATAGAAGAAAGTAGATAAGAAATTACATAAAGTGGGAATTTTTCTAAATCTTAGCGCCACTATTATTATGTACAGTAATTACTAAAACAATCAAAAGCAACCAGTTGAATAAAACGAATCTTTCACAACATCATTTAGATCATATTGAAAAGCGCGCCATGCTAATAGAAATTACACTGGTTAGGTCACTTGTATATAGCGCTATTACAAAGCACAGAAAGCTTGGCATTGGGCCAAATTCTCAAATTACATTTCATTCTCATTTTGCTCATAATAAATACGTAGAAATTTAGTACAATTTGGGTTGCAATAGATCAAAGTCCATATTAGCGAAAACGACAATGGTTTAGTTCTGACATCGTCTTTAATGCTGTTGACGCTGTTAATATTCACAAGGCAAACCACACTTCTTCATAACATTTCCCATCCATGACATCGTTCCATTATACCGTTTTGCTAGTTCCGATATTCCGTATTCTTCATTCAACTGGGCTATCGGAACCTCTTGTCACTGCGCATTGCTTTTTCCGGGATTCCTCTGATTGTACATGCACGATCCCGTGCAGTAATTGGTTGGGAAAGATCACACGACACGCATTATGCATTGTGTGACGTCGCAATTACCACGTTGTGACTCGCTTTGTTGGTGGTTTGAGGATTCTTTGGCGTGTCTATCGCAATGGAGTAGCGGTGCCCGGCGGCAAACCTAGACTCCTTTAAATATTGTTGAGTGTCCGGTAAAGGTTTGTTCGTGCAGTGGCAGTTACGACCCCAACTAAACAGAGCCTGTCACCTGACAACAATATGAAACCTATCTACTTTCACAGGACTGATGATTCACAACTAACATGCCACCAATGGAGAGACGAATCAAAGCTATCCTGCGACACAAAATTTATAGGAATTGGATGTTAAATAATAAAAATCGAAGTGGGTGGTAACTTTCAAAGAATAAAAGGCCACAGCAGTTCGCAACATGACGAAGACTTTGAAAAATCAAATATTAAGTCATTCAAAGTTAAATCAGCAGAACACACTGTGTGTAAAGTGCTGAAGAACACGTCAAAGAGATTAATATATTTACAGGCCGACTCACACAAAGATGACTGTTCAAAAGATGACTGTGGACTGCTTTAGTAATCCACTACAAAGTCCTTGAGGTGTAATGATGGATTGCGATGTCGCTCTGATTGCGAGCTCTGTTGGCGTGCAGGGAGACTGATACCTATTAAAGACAAGACATAGACCCACTTGGTGTTAACACACCAATGTGAACTCGCGCACGGCTTGATGTACAATAAACCCGAATGGAACTGTCTACCTGAAACCCTCGTCAATATCACTACAACTGAAGCATTTTAAAGAAGAAACAACCAAGTATCTAAGAAACCAACCCTCCAGCATCTAACTAACGTCTAGCGCACTCACTAACCTCTGCGTTTGACCTCTACTGTCGAGGAGCTGCAGAGTACATCTGT
This sequence comes from Ophioderma brevispina, assembly GCA_023653785.1. NCBI lineage: Eukaryota > Metazoa > Echinodermata > Ophiuroidea > Amphilepidida > Ophiodermatidae > Ophioderma > Ophioderma brevispina. Next base: position 13,474 of record JAMKCH010011243.1, on the reverse strand, counting down.
CAAAGTCAAAGTGATGTTTGGTTCGTTTTAATGAGTTGCTATATTGAAAGAGTCTTGGCCGCCATCGTCTGAGCCCATAGACAATGTTGAGGTATAGCGCAACCAACCTGGCAACCAAGCCTTGTTCAAATCAACATGTATTAAGTCATTAATATGCTATCGTTTTCAAAAAAGGAATAACATTGAAATCCTTTTCATAATTATTGGTCAAATCAGCGATTGTCTCTCTGGAAGTAATCTCTTATAGCTCGCGCCCTTCCGGCGCGAGCAATGATGATAGACTGGTATTTGTTGAAGCTATGGAAGTATTCTGGGACTGAAACTCATCCTGGTCTGTACTAGTACATAGGGTGAGTGCTTTACTACTCTGTGTTTACAGTATTAGATGCAGGGTAGAGAGGTCATGTTGAACCGAAGGTTGTGGCCACTGCAGGAACATCATCATCGCTAAGATATGCATCACGGTACCTGGTAGAGGATGTGGTGTATTCTGTTGCTGAGGTGAACGTTGTAGTATTCATGCTTTACGATGCGATACACGGTGTTCACTGATCGGTGGCCAATGGAGCTCTTTGAGAAGTGGAGCAGCTGGTGTCCTCAGATCTAAACACCAGCCTGGCTGCTCTATTCTGCAATATCGGGAGTTTTCTCCGATCCCTGTCCAAAATTCCATACAGTAGTCGATACGAGATAAGATCAGTGGGCGGACGAGGTGATGACAACAGTGGAACAGAATTGAATTGCCAAAATTAGAAACTGAACATAAGAATAGCAGATATATGCTAATCGTAATGTATCTTGGAGTTTGGGGGACCGTAGAATTATTTTCAAAATTGTATGACGTCATTAAAATGCTGAATTGTGATTGGTCAGTTGAATTTTTAATAGCATTAGGCGTAATAATGGCACCAATATGGTAAAGTAAAAGATATCTGGAGTCTGTGAATCCGAAGAATTCAATAAAGTTATTTTTGAAATCGTATGGCGTCATCAAAATGCTGAATTTTGATTGGTCGGTTAATTGGTAATAGAAATGGTCATAATAGTCAAAGCAAAATAGTCAGAAGAATGTATAAGGGTTTTTCGGAGCGTAGAATACAAAACGGGTATTTGTAGTATTTGTAAAGAATATGACGTCAAAAAATGCTGACTTTTAATTTGTCAGTTGAGTTTGTGATAGAAATAAACATACAATACAATCTTTGTAGCCACATCATCAAATTAGCATACAAGATGCTTGGGGCCACAAACAATGACAAAAGAGCATTGGTTGTTGTGATTCATGTTTTTGGACGAACAAACTGACCTATATGACATTTTCCAACCATAGAATCAGATAAAAAAGGAAATGGTTTACAGCATCATCAAATTCTTATACTTGTTCACAACTATAACGGGGTAGCTTTAAAGAGCAGTAGAATAATAGCTGTATTTGTTTAAACATGTTAAGGACACTGCTGCATGTTGTTAAGATGCTATTCTAGTATATTATTATTATTATAAACAGCCGGCATTATATAATAATAATGTATTGTATGCAAGAACGCCAAAATGACTGTTTGTTCTTAAAGTGAGCGTCTACTAATTTGAAGTTCAATTTGAACCAACGATCCAGAATCGGAGAAATAATAAAAAAATAATGTATGAGAAAATAAAGGCATAATTACATTATACACTTCGCACGCCCAGATAGACAATGGGCCATTCTTCGGTCACGTTTGTGACCTAAAACGGTAAATTTTGATTTTCAACCCAATGCTGTTTTGCCAATGTAACCAAATAACCTTTAGTCCAAACCTAACCAAAAATAATGTTTCCATTTTCGTCAGATTGGTTATTTTGTCATGAGGGGCAAATAAAGTTCGGTCACGTTTGTGACCTCAGACAAAAAGGGGTTTTTAGAATTCAAACTTCAACTGTAAAATTCTGTGATTATTTAAGTACTCACATTCTTATATTTATTTCAGAAAGACATTGGTACTCTGTCATTACAACAATGTTGGTAATTGAAAGTAACAAGCAAACTTTACTTAGTAATTAACAGATTTATATCACTAAGTACGGTCACGTGTGTGACATGGTGGTTACGTGTGTGACATCTCCATTGACTTATAACACAAAATTGGTGACCGTTGTTAATGTGCACCAAAAATGAGGTTGTAATAAAATCTTGTGTATTTCCATATTCTCAACTATTTCAAACACTTTAATTACAATGTCATCAGTAATAACTTGAAAAGAGCAATGCTACTCCTAGTATGCATATTTCCTGTGTTGAAATAGTGCAAGTCTGCTAAATTTGGCAACTTCACCCCAAACATTCAAAAGACACATGGAATTCAAGTTTAAGCCAGTCTTTATTAAAGTTAATTGTTTTCTTGTTTAAACTGATCATATTCATATTTTAACTGCTAATAAAAGCTAACACTGCTACCTTCTTCAATATGACCAGAAATTTATGTCCTTCAAGTGCTAAAATGGGGAGTGCCAGTAATTAGAAAGAAGAAAGATCTAAACCAATTATTTTGTATAAAGGAAGGTACATATAAACTGGCTTTTGACATGAAATATGAACATTACTGAGACAGTGGTTTTCTAGTAATAAAAACTTCTTTGTCTTTTTGGTCACGTGTGTGACATACGAAAGTCAATTAAAATTATTTGTTAATTACTTGTCTATTTCCTATAAATTTGAAATTTTTCATCATAATTTTGAAAATTGAAGTCCACGCTATACTTAAGGCAGTATTTCAAACAAAAATGATAGCTATTCAATATAAAACTAAAGAAGCAAAATGGTGTAATAATCTCACTTTTTATTCCAAAATATTAGACACGTTCATTTATGCAAATGAGGATGTTTGACTTGAACAAATTGTTTAAAAATATCATGCAGGAAACTTGGAAGGGTGGTTAACATGATAATGAAAGAAATTCACAATACCATTAACTTCATTTTTTATCAAAAAGGTTTACTTTTTTGAAGAATGGCCCAATACAGTTGTAAACATTATGAAAAAGATAGACTCAACTACCGAAGCCTAAGGAGGAACAAAAAGATAATGATGTTTATTGGAAATAGCATCTCCGATGCGCATTCGGAATGCGCGGTTCTGCAGGTATGATCGAGTCCATTGTAAGGCAGTGAATTTTGAATGTATCACAAAGCCTATCCAAGCAAATAGGCACGATCAAAAGTTGCTGATCAACCATTAAAAGCTGCAGGGTATAGCAATACAATAGTATCTGCCTTGTGAATTGCATAGAGGATATTGGTCTTAACACGCAGAAGTGCTGTTTCAGTGCTGTGACATTCTTTGTAAGGAGACTGAACCTTCTCATGGTCCTTTATCTGAGCATTAACTATTTTGTCCATGAACTCAGACACACAATTAAGATTTAACACAGAGCGATAGATTTTGAGCATCTCTTTGTCTATAATATGTTTTCAGAGGTAAGACTGGGAAACCACCGGTGCAGATGTACTTGTTAATGATCAGAACAGCTTTTTAAGCAACTGGGTTTTTATGGATATTCTTAATGCGACCAATCACAGCAGTCAGGCAGTACTATTTGAGGAGTTTGTCCTGGGCAAGGTATACAAAGCCAATGGCTGGACCAGTGCGATGGACCATCCAACGGGCGAATCTCAATGAACAATCGGATCAAAGCATCGCGAGTGCCATGATGTTTGTTGCTGACCATGCTGACGATACAAGAAATTATGATGTGTAGGTTTCACGTAGAACTTCGATGTATTGATGACTGCGTTGTATGACATCAGCCGCAAAGGATACTGCAACAATTTCTGGTGGGTGGCATGTGGGCTGGGCCAGAAGCTTCGGCAACATCTGACAAGCTTGAGGGAAACCAGCTGTTGAGCAAGTGTCAAAACCAGCTGGGGAGCAAGTGTCAAAACTCTTCGCACTTCAACTCCGGCATTAGTCTATGCACCAGCAGAATACTGTGCTCCAGTTTTGAGTAGGAGTCGGCGTACACCTTCTGTGGATACCAGTTTAATTGAAGCCATACGTACTAAACAGGATGCCTGCGCCCAATCCCGATGGACCAACTGTCCGTATCTGCTGGTATCTCGCCAACCGACAATATACGGAGAGCAGCGTTACACTGGCCGTTGGCTCGGGAGCCCGACCACGTTGTCCATGAAACAGTAGCCAGAACCAGGTCACCAGAGATGGCGTGCGCAAAGAGACTACCTTCCAGACAGCCATTGCCCAGCATACGCGTGACCTCATGAAGACCCTGATGCAAAACCAATCCGTAAAATCTTGGACATCCGATGTTTGGAAAGACCAATGGCGTGAGACATCCTCATCACTACAGCGCTTTATCAGTGAGCCATCAGGCAACTGCCCAGGCCTTGAACTACCCAGGCATGCATGGACAAAGTTTAACTGCCTGTTTTGATAGGGTTTGGCCGAAAGCCCAGCCTTTGAGTGTGGCGAGAAAGGGGCTGAAGTGCTTGGTAGAGGTTGCTATTGAAAGGGCTTCAACATCACAGGGTATTAAACCATGTAGGTTGACGACCACGAAGCCTTGCACTGAAGAATCCAGCAAAGTGTGGTTTACTATTGCGAGTTATGTCCAATGTTGTGGTTCTTGACAGATCCATCAGTAACGATCCACAGTTGGTCTTTAGGACGACGTGGAAGTGTGATGGTATAGGATGAAACAAGAGCTGATTGGGAGATCTGAAAGCTGTGTGCAGCTCATCTGACTAGGGTATCCTGTCCCGTGACTGGAGACTAGTAATAGCATTATCAAGTGGGCTGAGGAGCTGAGCGCATTTGGGTATCACAATGAGCCAGTACTCCATACTCACCATTGAATTATCGATAAGCACATGTGTTGTTTGGAGTGGAACATGTGCAGCTTTATCGTGTGTATGAGGGCTAACCTAAAGAGTACCACTGGACCAGATCCATTCCAGGATTATTGTACTTTTAGGACACATGACAGTCTTCGACGCAGAAAGATGTGGCAACCACCAATTATGAATAAGCTCTTCACCTATGCTTCCCCTGCAGTACAGATCATCTGCGAGCTTGGCAATTGGCCCTTTTTAAGGTCACCAAGAGCACGGCACATGAGCTCTTCCTGTACCAAACCAGGTATTCCGATTGCTGCCTTGGTGTAAATGCGTATTCCACGGTACGGTGCACCGCAGTACTTCATTGAATCACGAGACAGAAGTATCTGGAAGAATGCGTTCGTGAGATTGGTTATGTGAAACTTCCATCTAGCTATATTGCGAAGAGTTGAATCTACATCCGGCATAAGAGACGGCTGTGGTTTGCTGTAACGTCAATCTTTTGTTTAAAGCAGTTAAAAGACGAAACCGCAATTGAACTTTTTATCATGATGTGTTAAGGGGCTCAATTTCTGGACGAACAAAAACACCTTGCTGTACCAGCTCATCAAATTATGTTGTTGTGTTTGAAGCTTGTCTGAGGCATATTGTGGAAGCCGGTGTAAAAGGAGATACGGTCCGCCAGGAGCTACAGTCCGGGCTCCATAGACGACAACGGAATAAAGCGTGAAACTATGTTGCGTGAAGAGTCAACTGAAACGAGTGCCCTATTCTTCACCATTGTAGGCGGACTGCGAGTCCGGCGGACTATATCTCCTGCAACACCGGTTTTTTGCGTTGCGGTGGTTCAACCCCGAAGGATTTTGAAGTAAATAATTTATTCCATTATTATCATGATATTGCAAAGATTTATTGAACGAAGGTTTAAAAGGGGATGTGTTTTAATGTCACTGGGACCATAGTCCGGCAGAACCCTGACTGAACCTAACAAAATTGTATATAGTTTTTTATGATTGATTTTGTATAGCTGGATGGTCTTCTTTTCAAATCTGCTGTGGACTTTGTGTCCACCCTGAGGGGTTTTGAGAAATTCAAGATGTCGTCCAAGATGGCCTGCCATTACATATTTTCATCTTACCTCCCTTCATATTCAACCTATAATAATAACTTTGGTGTCTAGTATATGATGTTTTTGGGTGCAAGTAATCATTTTAAAGGACCAGTTTCAAGACCCAAGAGGGTTCAATCATATCAATCCAAGGATGGCTGCCCAATATGGCCGCCAATTACATATTTTTAAATCAATTGCATTTTTGTTTTTTTGTAATATTTTTGGTGTCTAGTCATATGTTTTTGGATCAAGTAATCATTAAGACCAATGTCAGGACCAAGGAGGTTCACATCTGATCAATCCACGATGCCGCCCATTATGGCCACCATTACATATTTTCTGCTTCAACTGAAGCTTGGATGATAAAATGGGTTTCCTAGTTATATGGTTTTGGGGTCAACCAATCCATTAGAATCAATCACAAGACAATCGAGGGTTCAAATCATGATCAATCCAAGATGGCCGCCAAATATGCTGCCAATACTTATTTTTAGTTTTAATTTCATTATATATTTAACATAGTATGATAAAAATTGGTATCTAGTTATACGTTGTGGGTAAACCAAGCCATTAAAATCAATCGGCAGAGACATTAAGGACTCACATTATGATCAATCCAAGATACCCGCCAATATGGCCACCAATATGGCCGCCAAGAATGGTTTTGTGCGTATTTGTGATGTCTAGTTATATATGTTGTTTGGTCAAGGGAGCAATGGAAGCTTTTCAAAGATTGATGAAGGCATTGAATTGTTGGTGAAGATTTTATAAATGTATGCTTTGAGCTAAAACCGACTCTAGTTTGCTGTGGTCGGTAATGTTGCTTATCTTATTACAGGGTACATTCAACCACTTATTTCCGACACAAAGTAGTCAGGGATCACATTACAATATATATTAAAGATGCTTCCTGTTCAAATAAGTCTGACCAATTTCCACACTCAGCCTGAAACTGACTCTGTAGCAAACAAGAAACGGCCGAAAGTCTGCTGAAAATGCGCAAAGACACTAAAAAAAATGCCATTAAAAACAGGATTCAAGTGCTTAAAATGGAACGAAAATAAAAGGACAACAAATGCACTTGAACGACAAAAACCTGAAATTAGCTGGAACCTGAAAAGATTGAGGTAAAAGACTTGGTGAGACATTGAAAACATGCATGCAAACATTTGGCTCAAAAGTTGTTTTTCTCACTGTTATAGCAAGTTTCCCTACGATACCCACCGGAAAGTTCGACACACGACCCCCTGACTGCGCACGCATCGGGGGGGATGATCTAGAAACACTGACTTCCGGATCATTTTGGTATGCTCTTTCCACCGGGTGACTCCACGGGTGGGAGAGAGCGAACTCCGTGAGCCCCGTCCTGGCGGCGCAGCGGCCCGGACAGGGGGGGAGCGTCAGGCTGATGGTAAGCATACGGGATTATGGGATATGACTCTCCCCCGGGGGAGAGGGGATTCAACTACATCTCCTAGTACGTTCCCATTTGTCACGCAGGACTTATGCCACAGATTGCAACGGGTAGAGTCAACCCGGATACAGAGTGCTCGGGCCAAAAAGGCAAAGCGGAGCTATGGTGATTTGGTCTCGCCGGAGAAGGTTGAACAAACCAATGTAAAATAGTTGCAATTACCGACTTCAAGTGGTTTTTTTATTTAAAGGTTGCTACTGAGAGTTGTGGAGACTGGAAGATGTGGAGGCTGGCTGGGGGGACGAGGAGGAAGCTGATGAAAGGATCCTAGCTGCCGTAGAACCGCTGGTACTAGAACGTTCTCGGAGATAAACTTGTTGGAAAGTGGAAGAACAAGCCCATCCCATTGCGTCCTGGTATCTTGGAATAGCTACCCGGAAAACAGGAGCCCAAGTCCAAGTAGCCGCCTGAGATCTTACGTTCGTGAGCTCTAGTGTGTCCCCGTCCAGACGAGGCCTCCGTGCTAGCGAGGCTCTCCTTTATGACTACCCATAATCAATCTGGCTAATGTCGTCTGGAGCGGGCGATAAACGACGAAACGGATCTGAGTTGTGAGGAAGAGCGGGTTAGTGAGCACCCCCCCCCCCATAGGGCTGGGTCTTGCTGAAGTAAAACTTCACAGCTCTAACTGGACACCAGGGTCCTTCCTCGCTGGAGCCGAAGCTTGTCGGAGATCTGGGCGGGCGATCGGCCCGGGAGTGAAGCGGAGAGAGTGGTTGTTGATTCTTGGCCAGGAAAAACTGCTCGAGAAGCAAACGCGTGCGGCGTTCCCTGTTAACGTGCGGTGATTTCTCTGCTAGAGACAAAGCAAGGAGTCCGATAATCTCCTGCTGATGCTGCGGCGACAAGGGAGAGTGTCTTTTGGGTGGTGTTCCGCTTAAGGACGCCTAGAGAAGAGGGCTCCTAAGGAGGGCCGTAGAAGCTGCTGGAGGACTGGATGGCAGGTCCCAAGCTGGCACTAGGAGACCGTTCGGGCGGCCGCTGAAGCAGCATTCCCTTGATTGAGGATCATGAGGCGCTGGCGAGTAGACACGGTGATGCCCGGTGATTTCCCGCCAAATCCCAGATGGATGGCTGAGGAGAGTTGCTCGCCGAGGGTCCACTTGTCGATCCCTGCACCAGTACGGGTACTTGACAAGTCTGGGGAATAAATCATCCTTGTTGTAGGTCTCCTTGCCTCTACAGTCAGATGGGCAGCTTGGCGCGGAAGGCCCTGTGTCTGTAGGGCTGGATGAGAACTACGCCTGGCATCAATGTTACTCGCCTTCAGAGGTCTCCATCAGAAGGAGAACCCTCCGGGGTCTTGACCAGGTCATTCCTCATAGGAAGAGTCAAGGAGGTTGGCGTAAAGCAGAGACCGAAGTCTTGGAAACCACGATTGCCAAAAAAGGCCAATTCGGCCACACTAGAATATGCGGCAGTTGCTTGTCTCGGTGAGCGGGGAAGAAACTAGGAAACTAGGGCGATCACCCGTGTAGGGCAGGCCCGGCCGTAATAAACGGTTAGTGGGAGGCCCGATGACGGGAAGGCCAATACCAGTTTAAGTATCCCCCGTGTGAACGGTAAGCCCGGGCCCGTCTAATAAGACCAATGATCCGTGTGGAGGCCTTGGCTCACGAGCAGTATGTCGATAGAGCTGGGGGTTGAGGCGCTTGCGAACAGGTTCACGTGGGGTGATCCAGCTTGTTGAAGAACCATTCTGCCCGGGGATATTCTGCATATCTTGGGGTTGAGGTGCTACTCCCCCGACGACCCCGGACTCTCGAAGGTCCCCTGCCTTCCCGGTGTCTTCCTCGACATGGCATCTGCCTGGGTGTGTCTTCCCCGGGGAAGGTGATGTGAAACGCCTAAGGGTGGGGTGTTGATGAGGAGACACCCACGCCAGGATGTGTGTCGGTAGGCAAAATGGTGCAGACTCCCGGATCCTCCCTTGCTTGTTTATATGGGGAGACGACCGACATGTTGCCTCACTGGACTAGGGCGTGACCTCACTTGACCAGATTGAAGTCTGGTCTCAGCGCCAGATGAAGTGCCCACAGCTCCAACGTGATAATGTGATGCTTGGTCAACTCTTGTCCAAGTGTTCTCCTACGTGGGCTCCCACCCGCTCTTTGATGCGTTGCGTATCAGAATGAAAGATGAGGGTCTTGATGGGAATAGTTCTCCCGGCGGGTGTTATCCGGCTGAGACCACCACTCTATCGCTCTTCTGACGTGTGGGACCTCTGGAATACTCTTGGACATCGGTCTCGGCGAAAATTGAACCGCGATAGACGTTCAGCTATACTACTCGCATGAGAATTCTCAACGTGTTACCACCGTTGTCATACGGGCTGTGAAGACCTAGTTAGGTCTAGTCACAAAGATGTCGGGCTTGTTGAGGTCATGAGGTCCTGGGCGCGCTGCGTCCGCTGGATGCAATGCGCAATCCACAATCGGGAAAAACGGCCATTTCCCCTTTGAAGATCAGCGTCGCCCCCTAAAAAGTTGATGCTCTGCGAGGAGTGCTGAAGCTGTTCCCTGGAAGGGCGCTACAGGAGCCAGTCGTACAGGTAGAGAAGGCGAAATGGCTTATCCGCCTGAGGAACTATGCTACAACCTTCACTATACTGGTGAATGTGCGGGGCGCTGTCGACAATCGAAACGGGAAGGCACTGAAAACTTGATAGAACGACAAGCGGTTCGATATAGAAAACGAGCCACTTCCTGTGTGAAGGATGCATCGGAATGGGGAGGGTAGCATCCTTAAAGTCAAGAGTGGATGCTCCCCCGGCTCCGAGTGAGTCCCTTGGAACTTGATGATAGGCTCTCCATCTACATTTGAACCACATGTGTGAACTAGCCCGCCATGTTCCGCGGGAAGCACACACTGACTCACATAATCAGACGCAATTTTGTAACAATAGAGGCTGCTACCAAAAACGTTACAGCTGAACTGTGGTCTTTCAAAATATGATGAGAGTTGGTAAGTATATGAACACTTGTTAATTAAACTTATAATGCTTTCCTTTTCTTCAAGCATTTGCCAGTTGTTGAAATAAGGCAACAGCTTCGTTTATTGAAAATTGGGATGAGGATAGAATTAAGACACGATTTGAGTGAGTTTAAAATTTAATATGTGTAATATGAGGTGGGAGCATGCATTCACAGGTATTGTGATAAATCATGTATTTCACCATGATTCAGTGCTCAGCTGACCTTATAGTGGTTTCATCAATGAAGTTTGACCCAAAACAAACGAATGAAACATGTTTCATTGCACCACAAGTCACCGCTGTAAATTAATATGAATGGACCCACAAGTACCACTATAAATAATAGAGCGTAGTCTAGCTCAAGCCATAATTGGCGACCCTATTGGCAGCCATCTTGTTTGACAATAACACAGTCCTCACTGGTCTTGTAACTGGTTTTAATGGGTTATTTGACATTAACATGTGTAACTGGACACCTCTGACCATATAAAGTTACATAGAAACCTGTGGTTACATATTGGCTGCCTTATTTCTTATTTGTGGCCTAGTTTGACAGGCCATCTTGGATGAAAACATGATGTGAAACCACATATGGTCTCGCAATTGATGTCAATGGATGCTTGCCCCCAAAACAGATTGATTAGCATACGAACGGAAAAATACCACCAATGGATAAATAGCCGGTTTTTTCACAGCTGTTGAAACCATGATTTGGCGGCAATTTGGCAGAAATCTTGGATTGATCATGATGTTAACCTTCAAATTGTCTTGCAATTGGTCTTAATTGATTTCCTGACCCCCACAACATAGGACCTGACACCAACATGTTATCCTTAGGTGAAATATAAAAGGGAGTTATAGGATTTAATATGTAAACGGCGGCCATCTGGGACGCCATCTTGAATTTCTCAAAACCTCAAGGGTGGACAAAGTCCCACCCGGCAGATTCTGAAAGAAGACAACCTCAGGATATACAAATCAATCATAATAAAACTATATCAAAATTTTGGTTACCCTGAAAATCCAGTTTCTGGCCGGACTACCAAGGCTCGTAGACATTTGCACGTAAGAATTCCATAATTTTCCGTTTGGGAAAATACCAATGCCCAATCGAGGCAGGTCGATGATCCGGTCTCCCCCCCCCCCCCCCCCCCACAGTTTACCTATTTAGCACAATGCAGATGTGTTGATTTGTCCGTGCAACGATCACTGACGATATCAGACATCTATTAATTTGATGTATTTTACAATGGTATAGCCGGATTACGGTTTTGCATGAAGATTAGCTACAGGTTTGTGTGTGTAACGTGAGGAGATGTTGCAGAGATTTCGTCATTGAGACCGAGGGTCGCCGCCACATGAGCAAGACGTTCAACTTTCTTCTCTCCGTTATCTAGCGTCATAGCCATTGTCAATTTTCTTTTCAGCCCTTAGTGTTAGAAGCTAATTCTTGATTTGTTGATGGAAGTGTAATCGTACTACACGAGTAGTCAGTTGATGTGTTCTGGGGAAAAGTATAAAGGTTTTATCGAGAGAGAAGGAGAGAAGACAATTAATCATTTTACCCGAATGGAGGTTATGAGTTATTCAGTGCCCGTGCTGCTGTTGGTGTTAAGTTATGCCATACTCGTGCTGTTTAGCTTTTCTTGAATTTTCCGCCACGTTATTACAGCCATCGATTGCTAAGTACGTTAGCTCCATGGCTTCATGCGGGCTTGCGGGGGTGAGTTTTTCTTGCTATTGTGCATTATCAGATTGTTGTAAATGCCCTCTTTTTCATGTTTAGTGAGTGTTTTTGTGCCATCAACAGTATCGTTATTTGTGCAATGAATAATTTCACTATTCATTTTTCAGGTTTCTGTTCCAAACTGGCTTCCTTGTTGAAGTTAGCGCCTCAGCTTAATTTATTGCGGTTATGTTATCATTTTTATGGCCCTTGTAATGAATTAGTGCTATGATCTTCTATTTTGTACTACAACAATTGTTGAACCATTAGTAGTTTCGCCGTTTTTATAAACGTATGCTAATTAATAGAGAATTTGAAAAATATTTTCAGCGTCTACGGAATCCTTACCATGGTATCTACCGTATTTTATGTTTATGATATTTTTATATAGCAGTTTTGCGTCTTTGTGAGTTGTATATTTTTCATGATAATGTTATTGAGCAAACAATCGTTTTAATGACCTGTGTAGGTATGTTTGCATGACGTTGGGATTGCCAGGTAAAATCCGGGGTTTTTTATTCTAGATGCGGCGTTTCGTTTGATTCAGAGTTTTATTAATAGTAGCAGTTTTGCACTATTGTTAAATTTAACATGCGTTATCTTACCTATAACCGATTTTTGGGATTTTCAGGTTTCTTTCTCCAACATTAGCCGGTGTAGGCAAGCAATGATGTGGGGCTATCTTTCCCTCCCTTAGCAAATGACTTGTTTCAGGCGCAGGAGTCTGATAAATATGTATGCGTTTTGCATCGCCATATGTCTCGATATGGATAAGCATCTTTTCACCGAACCCATCAAATTAGCCTGTGTAGGCAGAGACTTACATTTATGGGATTGAGATTTTGATCCTTGCAAGGTTTGTCCGTTTTATATCTCAGATTGTTTTAAGCGGTGTTGTATTGAATTGTCTTATATCTATGGCCTATGCTGTGTTCCATATGCTCCACAGAATAGCCGGTTTTTAGGTGAGTTACTCGAGAGGTAAGAGTAGGATGTGGGCTATCGGTTCCCGTGCCCAACCAGCGACTGGTTTGTTTTCAGTGCGCGGGAGTCTGATATATATTGCAGTTTGTGCATCGCATATATCTCGATATAGCATTTTTTCACCGAACTCGTCAAATTAGCCTGTGTAGGCAGACTGTACATCTTATGGGAGTGAGATTTGATCTCTTGCAAGTTATGGTCCGTTGTATATTTCAGATATGTATGAAGCGTGTTGTATGATTGTTTGATAATAATCAAGTGGTCAGTTTTGTGCAATGATATTATATGCGTTTCCCATATTATCCCAGCATATCCTGTTTAGGTTATTTACTTGGTGGTGGCTGGCAGAAATCCTGTTTTATGCTTCAGATACG